>CM019069.1:46600200-46808507 GCA_009667805.1 Leptobrachium leishanense
ATGCTGCTGGAGCAGATGAAGGCGGATCTGCGGCAGCTGAGTGAGTGGTCATCATGGACGGTGGTGGTGTGGTTGGAGTTGTTGCCGAGGATGGTGTGGAGATGGGCGGTGTTGGGGGGCCTTGGGCATGGTGTGGTCCCCCATGTGTTGGTGGTGCACGTCGGGGGGAATGATTTGGGAGTGGTCCCTCATGGAAAGCAGCTGGAGCAGAGGAGAGCGGATCTGCGGCAGCTAAGGGAGTGGTCGCCATGGATGGTGGTGGTGTGGTTGGAGATGTTGCCGAAGATGGTGTGGTGGCAGGCGGAGATCAGGAGGCGAGGGGCTTTGCCGGGTGAAGGTTACTCTGTGTATGGGGAGGTTTGCAAGGCAGATTGCTGGCGTGGTGGTGCAGCATCTCCCCTTTGAGGAGGAGGATGTTTTTTGTTAAAAGATGGAGTTCATCTTACGGATGTGGGCAAGGATTTGTTCATCCTTGGTTTAAAGGAAGGGATCGAACAAGCCCTGTTTTTTACTGGTGGGGGAGCTCTCTCATAAAGCAATTCTGTGACGTAGTCTGTGTGCGCCGAGTGCAAACTCCCTGGATGGTAACCAGGGAGACGCGTCTCAGCGAGCAAGACTTTAAAAACAAAAGTACCTTCTACAGAGGCAGGCAGGAAACAGAAGAATGCCGCACAAGAAAAAAACAGATCTACTTATTTAGAAGCACAAGCGATGAAAAGAGGACATGATGACATGTTCTAAGCACGCGAACTCACTCATACAGAATGAAGGAAAAAGTTCCATATAAAGAAAGAAATCTGATAAAAATCAGAAATCAGTGAAGTGCTGGAAGGACAATATGAAGTATAATGCACGATAGAGAAATGTGTTAAAAAACAAGTGGTAAAGAGTTACCATGTGGGAATACCCAATAAGGATCAAGGGTCTGTGTCTAAATATGATCCGCAGTCAAGTAATCTACTGTTAGAGTTAGATGAAAGGTATAAGGCGGACAATGTAAAATGAGATGAAAAGAGAAAAAAAAGGGGTAAGAAAAGAGATAAAAAACGTGTCCAATGAAAGCAACCAACAAAACAAAAAATTTGATGTGTGTAAACATGAGGGCAAGAGCAAAAAAATGCCAAAAGAATTATCAAAGAAGTGATATATATATATAAATTATCAAACAAGTGATATGTATATAAAAGTCGAGTGGGTTCACATGTCACAGAGTCTAAATAGAATAAAATATTCACAGCCTCTAACATATATTGTGAAGTATCAAAACATTAATAGATATTAATAGATAATAAATAGGTAAATAAATAAATAACTATGGCATTCAAACAAGGTGGCAATATAGACTCCATGGTAATACAAAAAATTGTCATAAAAATGAGGAAAACGATATGTATTCATTCAGACCCTTTGGGGCGACTGTGTCCAAAGTTCGAATCCAGAAGTTTTCACGCTGTAACAAAATTTTGGAACGATCGCCACCCCTGGATAATGGGGGGACGTGATCAATGGCAACAAATCGTAAAGAAGACAGTTGATGATGGTGTTGTAAAAAATGCTTGGCGACTGGCTTATCCGAAAAATTGTCTCTGAATGCCGTGGTTATATTAGATCGATGTCCTCTAATGCGGTCTCTGAGCGTCCTGTCGGTCTTACTGACATAGGGGAGACCGCAAGGGCATGTAATTAGGTATACTACATGGTCCGTCGTGCAGGTGATATAATGGTTGATATTCATGCGCTTTCCTGAAGTTGGATGTGGAAAAGTGGACGCAGAAGTCATGTGACTACATGTAACAGACAAACAACCCAGATCCCGAAGTGTTCATGATGTTAAGACCCAAAATCACACTATACACACTTTCTCGCAACAGATTAATAATGCGATTCATAGTGTAGCCGTGAAACAACCGGTACACTCGAATTTTAAGAAAACAGAGTGGGACGCTGTCCGTGACCATCCAGGGAGTTTGCACTCGGCGCACACAGACTACGTCACAGAATTGCGCGCCTCACCGGCCTCGGACGCCACGCCCCTCGGAATCGGCGCTTCGCCCGGTGGCACGCTACAAGCGCGGTGAGTATGACTGTGATGTTTTTAATATTTTGTATAAATATACTATCTTTGCCCATGTCTATCACCTTGAAAAAAGGCTCCTGTGAGGGCCGAAACGTCGGCGAGTGCCTATGGGCACATCTCTCTTTTATATGCATTTTTGAATAAACCATCGATTTTATCATTTTCACTTAAACCCTGGAGTGCGTTCTATTTTTGATTTGCATACCATATTTTGGATTTTTTGCACCCAGGTAACACTCTTGTCTACGTGGTATATGCAGGTTGCCATTGGTTTTTGCTTCTATATATATATACACTGTAGGTCATAAAATGTGACTTCATCTAAGTCACAACAATTTGAAAAACACAGTCTGCTTAAAATAATACAACACAAACATTATATGTTTTCATGTGTTTATTGAACAGAACATGTAAACATTCACAGTGCAGGGTGGAAAAAGTATGTGAACCCATAGCCTAATAACTTCTCCATGAGCTAATTGGAGCCAGGAGTGAGCCAACCTTGAGTCCAATCAGTGTGATTTTATTGGATGTGTTGCTGAAAGCTGTCCTGCCCTTTAAAAACACACACCAGTTTTGGGTTTACTGGTTTCAAGAAGCACTGCCTGATGTGAACCATGCCTCGCAGAAAAGAGCTCTCAGAAGACCTACGATCAAGAATTGTTGACTTGCATGAAGCTAGAAAGGGTTACAAAAGTATCTCCAAAAGCCTTGATGTTCATGTGTCCACGGTAAGACAGACTGTCTACAAATGGAGAAAGTTCAGCACTGTTGCTACTCTCCCTAGGCGTGGTCGTCCTGTGGAGATGACTGCAAGAGCACAGCGCAGAATGCTTAATGAGGTAAAGAAGAATCCTAGAGTGTCAGCTAATATCACGCCCCGAAGCGGGATCTCGGCGACCCCGGGACCCACCTGGTGCCGCCTCGCGGCCTGGACCCTCGCCTGCGGTGATCGCAGTGGCGCTGCCCCGATCACGGGGGTTGTCTCCTCTGGCGTTGGGCGGGCCACGCCTGATCCGAGCAGCCGGTGGGACCTGTCATGGCGCCGATTTGGAGCCCCAGAACACCACGGTGCCTGACTCCTCACCGTGCGGTTTGAGGGGGCGTGGTCCAGACCAGAGTCTGGATCTGGAGACTCCCTTTAACAGGTTGGGGGGCGTGGCTGAGCCCTTGACGGACAGGGGCTGGGCTCGCCCCCAGGGTGAGCCTACCTCCCAGATGGGATCCAATAGGGAAACGAATCATCACCGTTCAGAGGGGCGTGACTACCCCAGCTGCCTATATATACCCAGTCCTTACACACTATCATTGCCACAGCGTCGCTTCTCTTAGGAGTTGTATACCTGCTAAACGAATACTAATATATCCTTGTTGTGTACCAAACCTGGAAAGTCTCGACTCTTCTTCTGGATATTCCCTATTCTGTACCTCGTCATAGCTTCTACACCTGGTTCCTGCTTCCCGTTCCCTCGACCCTGACAGTACGCTGTGGCCAGACCATGGAACCCGCAGAAGTTACTGAGGCGGTACAAGCCCTAACCCTTCAAGTTACCGGTCTCACCAGAACCATTCAGGAATTACATGCGGAGCAACAGCAACTGCGAGACCAATTCCATGCAATGGGTCCCCCACCTCCTTACGATCCTGGTGATGAACTCGTTGCACCCCAACCCATCGCTGAAGCCACCCCAGAACCTCAGGTTCCCCTGCCTGACCGCTTCTTTGGGGATCGTTCCAAATTCGAGACTTTCGTTTTAGACTGCCATGTCTTATTCTATCTCAAACCTCACACCTACAACTCAGAATTCATAAGGGTTAGAGCAGTCATCTCACTCCTCGGTGGAGAACCGAAAAGATGGGCACACACACTTCTTCGCCAGAATGATCCTTCTCTAGATACCTGGGCTTCATTTTCCCGCGCTTTGGAATCAATGTATAGAGATCCACACCAACGTGATACAGCCCAAACGGTCATCAGAACCCTTAAACAAGGCCGTAGGCCCGTCGAAGAGTACATAACGGAATTTCGCCACTTTTCTCATCAGACGGGATGGAATGACACGGCACTATTAGATCAATTCCGCTTAGGATTGGCGGACCACCTCAAAGATGAGTTGGCTAGAGTCGGCATACCACCTAATATGGAGGCCCTAATTGATTTCTGTATTCTGGTGGATCGCAGAATGAGAGAGAGACGTCAGGAAAGAGGAGCTACAATCCCTTGGATACCTAGACCCATCTCTAATTTGTCTGAACAACCTTCTGCTTCCACAGCATTGGTCCCGGTGCCTAATCCAGGTTCCTCGGTTGAACCCATGCAGATCGGCCTGGTCAACGGACGTCTACCCAGAGCCGAAGTAGACCGCCGTCGCCAACTCCACCTATGCCTCTATTGTGCTGAAGCCAGCCATCAAGTTCGTAATTGTCCTATCAGAAATGTTTCAAGAAGGGGTAAGCCCATTCCTCATGTCATACATGCCATACATACATCTAAGAATCCCTCCCCTCTCTTACTGCTCCCCATCTTATTACAGTGGCAGCAGAAGACGATCCCGCTACAAGCCATGGTGGACTCAGGAGCTAGTGGATGCTTTCTGGATGAAAACTTATCTTCACTTTTGTCTATTCCCCTTCACAATAAAACCTTTCCTGTGTGCGTTCAGCTAGTTGATGGCTCTCATTTGCAGTCTGGACCCATAACACACGAAACCATACCGTTACAAGTCACCATAGGTTCTGAGCATTCTGAGACATTATGCTTTGATATTGTCTCTTCACCTCTATACCCGGTCATACTCGGCCTTCCATGGCTTAAACAACACGACCCTTACATACACTGGTCGTCCGCATCTGTGTCGTTTCTGTCTCCTCGTTGTAAACAAACGTGTCTCCAGAAAACACACACTGTAATGTCCATACTCGACAAAGATATGGTGCAGACTAATGTCTGCCTTCCCAAGGCCTACCATGAGTTCCACGATGTGTTCGATAAACAAAAAGCCGAGACACTACCACCAAGACGTCCCTATGACTGTCCTATAGATCTCCTTCCTGGGACCGCCATTCCCTATGGCCGTATCTACCCCCTGTCAGAACCAGAGCTGACTGTGTTAAAAGAATATATAAAAGAAAACCTTGAAAAAGGATTCATTCGCCCCTCTACCTCTCCGGCAGGAGCTGGCATCTTTTTTGTAGATAAAAAGGATGGAGGGTTAAGGCCATGCGTGGACTACCGAGACCTCAATAAGATAACGGTAAAAAACCGATACCCCTTACCTCTCATACCAGAACTGTTGGAGAGACTGAAAGGTGCCAAAATATATTCCAAACTAGATTTACGCGGAGCCTACAATCTCGTCAGGATGAAACAAGACGACGAGTGGAAAACCGCATTCCGATCACGCTACGGCCACTTTGAATACACAGTCATGCCCTACGGACTGTGTAACGCACCGGCCACCTTCCAACATTTCATAAATGATGTTTTCAGAGACCTCCTTGATTGTTTCGTTGTCACCTATCTCGACGACATCCTTGTTTTTTCTTCGTCCCTCGAAGACCACCGATCCCATATGCGTATCGTTCTTCAACGACTCCGTGACAACAAACTATATGCCAAACTCGAGAAATGCATATTTGAGACAACGAAGGTGGATTTTCTCGGATTTGTGCTTTCTCCAGGACAGATCGAGATGGATCCTAAAAAAGTAGAGGCCATCCTGTCCTGGCCCATTCCTGACACCCGCAAGGCAGTACAACGATTCCTGGGGTTTGCCAATTTTTACCGGAGATTTATAAAAAATTTCTCTAAGATAGTACACCCATTAACCATCCTTACCAAGACCGGAATACCCTTCAAATGGACTCCGGAGGCTCAAGTGGCATTTAACACTCTTCGTATCCGTTTTTCTACCACTCCTATCCTCTCCATGCCTAACCCTCAAACACCCTATTTCTTGGAGGTGGACGCCTCCGAAATAGCCACTGGGGCGATCCTTTCTCAACGTGCTGCCGATGGTCTTCTTCACCCAGTAGCATATTGTTCGAAGAAACTCAGTCCGGCTGAGATCAACTACGACATAGGAGACCGCGAGTTGTTAGCAATCAAAAGAGGGCTTGAAGAATGGCGTCACCTACTGGAGGGTGCCTCACACCCGATCACTGTCTATACAGACCATAAAAACCTCGAGTATCTGCGTTCTGCCAAACGCCTCAAACCAAGACAGGCCCGCTGGGCTCTCTTTTTTGCTCGTTTTATTTTTCATGTCACCTACAGACCGGGTCAGAAAAATGGTAAGGTCGACGCCCTTTCTCGCATCCATCACTCATGTAGTATTCCTTCTATCCCCTCATCAATACTACCTTCAAAATGTTTCCTCGGCATCATCCACCCCGTATATGACAAAATTCGCACTCTAACCGCAACCACTTCTTTAGAAGTAAATCCTGAAGGCCTTCATATTACCAGGGATCGTATCTTCGTACCAGAGGAAGCTCGCTTCGACGTCTTACATACATGTCATGATTCTCCACAGGCTGGACACCCAGGCATACGAGCAACCTTAGATCTTATTCTTCGACAGTTTTGGTGGCCCTCTGTGGAACTCAGTGTCAAACAATACGTCCAATCATGCCCTACATGTCTCAGAACAAAAGTCAATCATACCAATACTGCGGGTTTACTCTGCCCCCTACCAGTCCCAAACAGACCATGGACGCAACTAACCATGGACTTCATTGTAGACCTGCCTCCGTCCAAAGGTTTCAACACTATCATGGTGGTTGTCGATAGATTGACTAAAATGGCGCACTTCATTCCTAGTAAGAAATTACCGACTGCCGGAGAAACAGCCTCCTTATTTTTTACCCATATCTTCCGTCTCCATGGAATTCCCGATACTATAACAACAGACAGGGGAACTCAGTTCACATCTAAGTTCTGGAAAGCCTTTTGCTCCTTATTACGAATACAGCGGAACCTCTCTTCATCCTTTCATCCACAGACAAATGGACAAACGGAACGGGTCAACCAAATTCTTGAACAGCACCTACGTTGTTACACTTCCTTCCTCCAGGATGACTGGCTCGACCTCCTACCCTCAGCAGAATTCTCATACAACTCTCGTAAACACTCTTCCATACACTCCTCTCCGTTCTATGTAAACTACGGATTCCATCCCACTGCTATTCCCAATATCCCTGTAACCGCCACTGTACCTGAAGCAACCAATCGCCTTCTTATCCTCAAGCAAGGATTCCGCCTAGCCGCGACTACCCTACAAGCTGCTCAAGAGACGTACAAAAAAGCTGCGGATAAACGACGACGACCTGCTCCGGATTATCAAATCGGGGACATGGTCCTCCTCTCCACAAAAAACCTTCGGTTGCCCTGTCCATCCAAAAAACTGGGTCCAAAGTTCGTGGGTCCATTTCGAATCCTTAAGAAAATCAACTCTGTTGCCTTTCGTCTTCAACTGCCGGACTCATACAAGATACACCCCGTCTTCCATGTCTCCCTTTTTAAGTCGTATCATCCCGATCCTTTCGTCGGCCGCTCCCCTGCTCCTCCTCCTCCCTCTGTGGTGTCGGATTCCCTGGAATATGAGATTGGCCGGATTCTTGACTCCCGTCTGCATAGGGGCAGACTCCAATATTATGTGCATTGGAAAGGGTATGGCCCTGAGGAGCGGTCTTGGGAACCGGTTCAGCACGTGCATGCACCTGCCCTCCTCCGGGCATTTCATCGCTTGCACCCGCGCCGACCGGGCCCTGGTCGCTCCGGGGGGCGCTCCTTCGGGGGGGGGGTTCTATCACGCCCCGAAGCTGGATCTCGGCGACCCCGGGACCCACCTTGTGCCGCCTCGCGGCCTGGACCCTCGCCTGCGGTGATCGCAGTGGCGCTGCCCCGATCACGGGGGTTGTCTCCTCCGGCGTTGGGCGGGCCACGCCTGATCCGAGCGGCCGGTGGGACCTGTCATGGCGCCGATTTGGAGCCCCAGAACACCACGGTGCCTGACTCCTCACCGTGCGGTTTGAGGGGGCGTGGTCCAGACCAGAGTCTGGATCTGGAGACTCCCTTTAACAGGTTGGGGGCGTGGCTGAGCCCTTGACGGACAGGGGCTGGGCTCGCCCCCAGGGTGAGCCTACCTCCCAGATGGGATCCAATAGGGAAACGAATCATCACCGTTCAGAGGGGCGTGACTACCCCAGCTGCCTATATATACCCAGTCCTTACACACTATCATTGCCACAGCGTCGCTTCTCTTAGGAGTTGTATACCTGCTAAACGAATACTAATATATCCTTGTTGTGTACCAAACCTGGAAAGTCTCGACTCTTCTTCTGGATATTCCCTATTCTGTACCTCGTCATAGCTTCTACACCTGGTTCCTGCTTCCCGTTCCCTCGACCCTGACAGCTAAAGACTTACAGAAATCTCTGGCACATGCTAACATTTTTGTTGACACATCTACAATAAGGAAAACAAATGTGGAGTACATGGGAGGACACCACGGAAGAAGCCATTGCTGTCCAAAAAGATTATTGCCGCATGTTTGAAGTTTTCAAAAGAGCACCTGGATGTTCCACAGCACTACTGGAAAAATATTCTATGGACAGATGAAACCAAAATTGAGTTGTTTGGAAAAAACACACAACACTATCTGTGGATAAAAAAAAGGCACAGCACACCAACATCAAAACCTCATCCCCACTGTAAAACATGGCGGAGGGAGCATCATGGTTTGGGGCTGCTTTTCTGCCTCAGGGCCTGGACGGATTGTTGTCATTGATGGAAAAATGAATTCCAGAGTTTATCAAGACATTTTGCAGGAAAACGTAAAACCATCTGTCCACCAACTGAAGCTCCGCAGATGATGGGTGATGCAACAGGACAATGACCCAAAGAATACAAGTAATTCAACAAAAGAATGGCTTCAACAAAACATAATATGCCTTCTGGAGTGGCCCAGAGTCCTGACCTCAACCAGATTGAAATGCTGTGGCTTGACCTTAAGAGAGCGATTCACACCAGACATCCCAAGAATATTGCTGCACTGAAACAGTTTTGTGAAGAGGAGTGGTTCAAAATTACTCCAGTTCGTTGTGCAGGTCTGATCTGCAACTACAGTAAACGTTTGGTTGAAGTTATTGCTGCCAAAGGAGGGTCAACCAGTTAAGTCCAAAGGTTCACATACTTTTTCCACCCTGCACTGTGAATGTTTACATGTTCTGTTCAATAAAAACATGAAAACATATTATGTTTGTGTTGTATTATTTTAAGCAGACTGTGTTTTTCAAATTGTTGTTACTTAGATGAAGATCAGACCACATTTTATGATCAATTCATGCAAAACTCCACGTAATCCCAAAGGGTTCACATACTTTTTCTTGCAACTGTATATATATATATATATATATATATATTATTCCACAGTCAAGTGTTCGTGTCTTTTTGTGTATTTCTTGTCTCCTTGCGTACGACTTGGTCATCAGTAGGCGACTTATCTCATTTTTGCATCAATTTATTAATGTATCTCTGATATTTGTGGGTTAGTACAGCTGGTGGAACATCATGTAGGTGGCACATAACTTCATGAGAGGCCCCTCTGATTATAAATTCTACATTTCCTTTTTCATGTCTTAGTCTGTTAGATGTTTGCTCATTACACTCTGTGATTGTCAATCTGGTCTTATTTACATCACCTCAACCCATTGTCCTTCTCCAGACTTTTGCCAAATGTGTTTGCATTGCATGCTTTGTTATTACTTATTGCATGGATTGTATTTAGTTTTTCTGTACATAAAAACCCCATATTCCATGCAAAATAATGCTGTAGGTGGAGCACCCCTTATTCAGAAAGCTTGGACCCCCTGCATGCCAAATTTTGGAGTTTCCAGTATTCAGATTCCATCTCTCACTCGTGCTGCTACACATGGAGGAGCCATGGATGACCCTTCAGAAGCAGCAAGGAGTAAAAATGATGTCTGAAAGACTCCAAAAACTCTGTTTTTCAGAGTTTTCTGGATTTCACAATTCCAGACAAGGGGGTTCTCCACCTTCATTCCTATTCCCGCGTCATGAAGTGTCTGGCTAATAGTTGTTTGCACTTTGCTACGGAGTTATTCTGCCTCCTGGTAATGTCACCATAAAGCTAAGGCTCCCAGTTGGAGTTTGGTTATTGGACTGAAAAGGAATGGACAAAGTAACTAGTTGGATCGATCTTTGACATAACCCTGATGGTCATCTGTTGTGGATGGATGGATATAGGCAGATAATACAGTCAGGTACAGCACAATGGAAAAAATGATGGATAGACTTATATGAATATTTATGACTGACCAAAACGATTTTTTTTCCAGAAACTTTTAAATTATTATTTATTTTTAAGCGTCAACGCATTCCACAGCACTGTACAGTTGGTAAAGACAATACACCAAAAATTTCTTACATTGTGATTGGTTGGAGACTAAAGTGATCAACGGATAGTGTATAATATATTATTTAATTTGCTTGTATGCACTTATAAAATCCATATTTTTTGTTATAACTGGTAGGCCAGGTGCACACTAGTGTTTTCTTCTGCGCACTAGCGCGCGTTATGACACTCTATATGACGTCCGTTGTAGCATATAATTAATTACGCGAATAGAGAAGAACACAAGTAGTACGCGCGTAACGCATAACGCGCTGAAGACATCCGTCATGGAAACACCAAGGCTTTTGCGCTAGGATTGACGCCGCGTGTGAACGTTAAATGAGCGCACCTGCGCACTAGCGACGGCAGGCACGTTGGGTAGGCCAGTGTGTCTCTGCAGCTGTGACAGAGTGACAAGAAATTCAGTTTTTACGACGTGCGTCAAAACGCATCGTCTGTCGTCTACCAATCTCTTCCGTCATAAGGTGCGTCCTTTTTAACGCACGCTAGTGCGCAGAAAAAACGCTAGTGACTGTGCACCCGGCCTAAATGTTCTCACTAATCATGTCACTTTACTGTGACGTATACTGTGTTTTATCTGTGCCTTAAGCAATTCACTAAAGTCCCATAAAGAATGATGCAAGACAATACGCGTTAGATTTATTTCCCCAATAGCTCATATAAAATGCAGAACGGGAAATTAGTCTGAATACACACTTAACTAAACGTTGCGTTTGCTGCTATTAATTGCCAATCTATTTTAATGGCGTTGAAATATTGCTTATGGGCGTTTGCACAGATGGGTCTCCAAAGGATATTTTGAAAGGAAATTGCATTTCAGCAGCAGGTTTAGAAGTTTTAGCTGGGGGCTAAATATTTAAATATAGTCTGTCGACATCACAATGTATGACTATTCCAATGTTATTCTGTTACCATCAATAAATCTAGATCTCTAGGTACTGAATGTAAAACACAAAAGAGGTTATTCAATAAACACCGAATTGGCCACCGAATTGCACTGAACGGTGAATATCACCTTACGGTGCAATTTCAAGGCAGTTCGTCTATTCGCTAAATTGTCAATACACCAAATACTGCCAAATTGACGCGAAATACGGTGCAGTTCGGCGGTATTCAGCAGCAGCGAACTTGTCCCATAGAGAAGTAATGGTTCATCTAGAAAGAGAACGCCAAATTGCCCCAAAGTGTCAGTGAAATGCCCTGATTTTCAGTGTTTCAGTTCAACAGGTTTAGACAGGCGAATCCCATAGGATTCAATGTAAAAAAAATTATCATTTTTATTTATTTTTTTAAAAGACCATTTTATTTATTTTTTTCATTTTCAGCAAAAAACCCTTTTTATTTATTTTTTAGAACATGTTTTCGTATTTTTTTTCATTTTCAGCAAAAAACCCTTTTTATTATTTATTTTTTAAAACCCCCTTTTGCGTTGTTTTTTTCGTTTTGTAGACAAAATTTTGTTTCCATATTTTATAAAAAGGCTTATTTTAAAAATTCTGTAACAGACCTTCTTATTCTTTTTTTAAAGGACTTTTTTTATTATTTAGACACTTTTTTTTATTTTATTTTTTAGAAAGTATTTTACCAGGAAAGATACATTGAGATTTCTCTCGTTTCCAAGTATGTGCTGGGTTTAAACACCAATTAGGAGAATACTAGGAGAGTTCCATTTCTTTTTCTGTTTTTTTTGCAAGTCCAATTCGGCGCTCTTTGGTGCTCTTCAGCGACATTCTCTAACTTTTTTGTGGAGCTTTGGCGACTCCATCATCGGCGCACTACAGTGGCCATTCGCTAAACCGTGAATTCACTGAAATTTCGGTTAAATGGAATCGCCGAAGTGGAAAGCACCGAAATGTTGCTGAAACTTTGGTGTTTTGTAAATAAAAAAACATGATTGACGACTATTATTTTTACACTACTCCAGTAAACTCACCTTCTATGGTCAAAATAGAAATTTTGCTGCGTGCTGATATCACTATCGACCGATCTCCTGACCGGCAGCCGGGAAATTCAAAAATCCCAGCTGCCGGTGACAAAGGATGAGGGGGAGGAAACTCCTCCACTTCACCCCACAAATTCACCCAGGTCGGGGGAGCTGGGAGAGAAGGGGCACTCCTCACAACCTGGCCACTTCAAAACAATAAAGTGGTCAGGATAAGTAGAATGTCCCTTTAAAATACCACATGCCCAAATACTTAGGCTTTGATTTAACTCAGCCCGATGTCTGAAATAGAGACCCGTTTTGGATGATTTTCAGCAATCTTTCAGGGTTATTCAAAGAGTTCCGAATTGCTGGCAAAAGGTAACCGAACACTGAAATTCAGCTTTCGGTTACCTTTCCTAGCCATCCGGCTATTCAGAGAGCAGGCAGTTCGTCAAATGTTGGCGAATTGCCTGCACATACGGTGTCTGTTCGGTGCCTGTTCGAGGGCAGTGAATCTCCATAGCTTCGTCTATTCAGAGAACAAAAACCAGCAGTGAAAAGTTGCCGAAATGCCCTGCCATTCGGTGGCTTCATTCGACAGGTTTATTCAGGCAAATCCCACAGACTACAATGTTAAAAATATTCCCGTTTTAACGCAATATCTATTAAACCATTGATTATAATATTCTGCAGTAAAAAGTCTCTTTATTTATAGCTTTTTTAGGATCTTTCAGGCATTTTTTGGGATTTTTTGCAAACATTTTTTTCCCGTTATTTTTTTTCAATCGATTTTTCTTTTTTCTGTAACATCCCTTTTTATTATCATTCATTGGATCTTATATGTAAATTTCAGACATTTTCGTTCTGTAGTTTCTTTGCAAACAGCGTTTTACTTTTCAAACATTCAAGTGGACTGTTTTTTTTTTTCCACTCCAATCGTCTGCGGTGTCGGGTTTTTCCGGCGGCTGCTCTGCGCTGTGATCGGCTCCTGCTCGGGTTTCTCCGGCATGTTCGGCGGGGTTAATCCAGATGTTTTTGCCGGTTTTGGTGTGCATTCGCCTGGGTTTTGCAGTGAGTGTTCGGCAGGATTGCGGCAGCTTTTCCCTGCACTACGACGGCCCTGTGGTGCTTGCTGAATACACCGCAGGGTCGCCGAAATGAGATTGCCAAATCGCACCGAATTGAAGAGAAAGAAAAGTCACCAAACATGCGGTGGCTTTTCGATTCTCTTTGAATAACCCTGTTTCCGTCCAGGAGATTCAAATAAATTGAATATTGTCTCTCGCAGCTATTCTTTTCAATGGAAATATTGCTTTTAGCGATTCAATTAGAATTTATAGGTATGTCAATTTCCAAAAATGGATCAAATGCTAAAAGGTTTTGATAAATGGATTTTCAGGCAGGGAAATAGAGGGAATTAGGCAGAAATCTTTTCTTAAACATCAAATAATTCCAGTAGTCCTGTTAAAGGCAAAAATCTGTACAATGCTGTCGGAAAATAAGATTTCTCTAATTGCCAGACAGCTTTTTTTCCAGACTAGCTGCATTTTTCGGATATCGGCTCCTGCCAATTTTTCTCAACTGAATCAACGATGTATGGAAAAAAATATCGTCCGCAAGCAGCCAATGTTTGTTGGTTTTTTTTAAATAAAAAAATCAGCCGATACAATTTAATTCTGGCCTTAATTCTGGATTTCTGAAAACCTGGTAAAATGATTTTACTCACCATTTAGGTTTTTGTCTTTTTTATTATTTATGTTCTTATTATTAAATGTTTAACATACATAATAGATTTTTAGAATATCACATTCCATAAAGTATTTCCAAAATCGAATCTGTTAACTTACTAGGCACCGTTCCCATTAATTTCTGCCATATTCATGGATAGTAGCGAGAAAAAGTCAATTTTCCGGTGCGGTGTATTATCAAGGCTTTTTCGAGTCTGTGTACAAGAAGGGGGCACACTATTACGGGAACCGTACTAGCTGTAGGCACTTGGCGCTGTGGGATTTGCGGAACTATGTGGACACGTGACTGACTAGGTTCCATGAAGGAAATGTCATTCAGGAGCCTTCATTGCGGATCAGAGCTAAATGTTTCACAGCAGGCGGGCTCTGAACGCTACGGTTGCAACTGTTCTTCCGTCCGAGTGAAATATCCAACTCGGGCAAAGCTACCCACAGGCTCAGAAACATGTTCTACGACTCAGAGGAGATATGATAGAAACATTTGAATACGTAAAGGGAATCCACAAGGTAGAGGAAGGGAGTATATTTAAAAGGAAACAAAATAGCAAAACAAGAGGACATAGTCTTAGATTAGAGGGGCAAAGGTTTAAAAGTAACATCAGGAAGCATTATTTTACTGAGAGGGTGGTGGATACATGGAACAGTCTTCCAGTTGAAGTGGTAGAGGCCAAAACAGTAATTGAATTTAAGCAGGCATGGGATAGGCATAAGGCTATCCTAAACAAAAGATAAATCCAGGTAAAGTATCCATGTAATTGGGCAGACTAGATGGGCCGAAAGGTTCTTATCTGCCGACATTTTTCTATGTTTCTATGTTTCTATGTTTCTCTGAGGGAATGCAGGCGTGATCTGTATGTTTCTCCACGTTATGGGGCCATTGCTCCTTCTTTTTAAACAGAAATGCTGAATTGTTTCTAGATTTTGGTTAATCAGATTAGGCAGAGTTAGGAGACAGAATGACTTTGCTTCTAATTCCGTAACGTAAAGACCAAGATTAAATCTGCCACCAGAAGCTCTGTGAGCACTTTTGCAAATGTTCACGAGAAGTCATGTTTCACGAAGATAGCTCGTCAGGAGAGGCCTCATGGGAAAGGTAACGTCTTTGTGACCGACCGTGCAGAGTTATTTCTAGATAAGGGAATGAAATTTATTCTGTTTATTTTATTAGTGGCAAATTGTAGAATTTAAGGACTAACTGTAACAATTGACTGGACTGTGTTGGTCAATCCTCCCCATATTGGAAAAATTTGGACAAGGTTTTTAATATTTCACCTGTGACTGTTGGATTTTTTGTATGTGGCCTAATTCTTTTTCATCTTTTCTCTAGTCGTAGTTTAGGAAAGTAGAACTTTAATATCGAGAAATTCCTGTCTACGAAGAATAACATTCTTTTAAGATACACAAGTGGGAAGGTCTTGTGCTGTTAAAATAATTGAATATATATATATATAGTTTAATACCAAAATCACCCTTTTGTGATATGTTATGTTTTTTATGTATTTAATTTTATTTAGGTATGAACGGATGAACACAAGGCGCCCAAATGTGTTACAAAAGGAAAACAACTGCCTGGATGATGACTTAGTTAATCTAGAAGTTCTAGAGGAGGTAATGACCAATCACTATAAAGGAATCTGTATTTTTCTCTCTTGTGCTAAATACTGCAGAGTGCATTTTGTGGTATAGCTGTGGTATAGCCATCGTTAGCGGTAGACAAGTGACATATTTATATAGGGCCCTATTACATTTTTAATGCAAAAAACGCACGCTAAACACGTGTTTTTTTCAAGCGAAGCGTTAAACATTAACGCATGAAAATAACTGCTGGAATTACATTCCTCCCGCATTTTTTCATCCGTTGGGAAATTGCGCAAAACCGACGCACAAAAACGCGCGCAAATACCGTTGCGCGCAGAAATCAGTGAGCGCAATGTAATTTTTAACACGAGTCTGTCAGACGAACGCATTTTGTGCGGACTGTGCACAACAGACGTACGTTCTGACAGAAGACAAGGTAGTGTCCGTCATTTTTGACGGATCTAGTAAAAAAACGTGTACATCGACGTTCTCCGTTGCGAATCCGCAGTTTGGTACGGTCAGGTTGTTACAATGTGCCGTTACCACCAGCTTTTCAAAGACGTTAAAATTATGCGCGCAAACGTTGTCCGTTAAATTTTGCGCTAAGATTGTAATACGTTGCACGCACCAGCGCACAAACACATTTGCGCTCACAATGTTAAGTATAGGATGCGCGCACTAAATTGCGCTCGCAAAGGGTTCGCGCAGGGTCACTCGCGTTAGACGTTAACACGTATTTTGTGTGCGAACGTCGTAATACGGCGTTCAGCGCAAGGGGTTTTACCCCTCACGTTAATGCGTTTTTGCGCGCGCGCACAATTGTGCGTGAAGATTTTAATAGAGCTCGTACACTTTTGTCATGTGAATTTGATAGTTGCACACATGCTAGCCAGTCTGTGCAGTGCCAGGATTCCTATACACTCGCATACCCATTGGGCATAGTGGCTGGTGGTTCTGTCAGTCCAGGTATAGAGTTATGGAAGTTGGATGGTCATTGAGGCCTTTTTTTGAAATGAGAGAGATTAGTAGGTACATTATTATCATTATTATTAGTACATATGAATGTTCATGATGGGCCTTATTTCACGATTGCCAGTAAAAGAGAGACAGTAAGTGGAAAAAAATAGTTTGTGAGTCGACTTTCCTTACCATCTCCCTTTTACCACAGCTAATCTTCACCAGTCACTTTGTTAGCAGCTGGCCGCGGAATGTAACGCAGACGCAGCCTGATACTGACAACGCCACTGTCCTCCACATCCTGGCTGCAAGCTCTGAATAAGCTTGCACTCGCAAAATCGTGCAAGAGACACGGATGAAGCACAGAAGGAGACTGGGAACGATTTGCGCTGCCCTCTCCACCGCGGGATGAGAGTGGAGTAAGGGATATTTTGGGGGTTAAGTTTAGTGTATCGAGTCATTTTGCAAAAGCAGAATCACTTAACACCAGGTTTTAGGAGTCGGTATTTCTTAGAGAATACTGTCTCCAGAATAGAAGAACGGGCAACCATGGAATAGCTTGTTCCTCTGGTCCCAGGCGAAATTAACACCACCAGTACAGGAAACGTAAATTTAGAGTAAGGACGCGCTATGTCAGAGCCACAGGTCAAATTTGCAACAAAGTTGGAATAGTTTGTCCAGCCGTTAAACAGATTCAATGGCCGATGTATCGTAAGGACAGCCGTGGCAAAGGCCCCGAAGTGAGCAAGTGATTGAGTAAAAATATAAATTAGCGCTTATACCAAATTTTTCCCAGGTTGAGATGGCAACCCATAAAAGCTGGGGAAATATGACTGTTTTGTTATATAGATACTAATCCTACTGCAAATATTACAAAATATTATTTGAAAAATGAAGTGACTGGAGAACAATAGTATTATCTGATAATAAAGGGCCTGTTTTGTGCCAGGAAAACATATGCCACACATGGCTATACATAATATTATACCATCAACAAAGGCATTCGGGGGATTCAAAGACTTATTCTGGTCTCACTAGATCTGTAAGTAGCATCCCGTCATAGTGAACGCGTGTATATCCCAGTGTAGTTTTATTGCTTTCTTCTGAACAGACGGGAGTTTGGTCCAACATGTCTTCTGCTGTCGAGGCCCTATTACCACTAGGGTCTCTCAGAGCGTCTCTTCATCCCAAGAAAGGAATAGTTGTTTTTTAGTAATGAAGCTTGCGCACACCCAGAGCACATTCACTTTTATAGAAATGATCAGGACGAAGATGATAGCGACATATATGAAGCAAGAACACTAAACATCTTCCCAAAACAAGTCATGATTGAATGTCAGAACAGGAAGGGCAGCCGAGTGTGCAAGAGTTAAAATGATCCCTATCGGGTATCGAACATCACTAAACTTTCAATGATCTTGATGGCAGCAGGTCACATGGAACAAGGAAACAATCTTCTGCATGGATGAAAAATGTGAATTCATACAGGAGATGGAATAGCACCTATGGCAAGACAATTACAACGTGTGTTTTTTTTACTTTTTCTAGTTAAACCGGAAAGGTTTGTTTTTATTCGACAGACACTTTAAGGAAACTCATTTTGAGGGGGGGGAGCAGATGAGGTTCAGTTAGGTGTGTGAAGCTTGAACACATATATCCTATGTATAAAATAGACACAATTCTAGAAACATATTTTCGATATTGTAAAGTTCTAAATCCTCTTGATGATGAGTTTCATATTTTGTTCCATGACAGATAAACAGGTCATTTGTCATAGGGTATCCTATTTGTTAGCAATAGAGGCAAACGGGAAAGGTAGACCACCCTTTATGGAAGCCTGTGGTAGATTGGTTGGGATGAGAGGTTCCCAGTGATTCGTCACATCCATCGCTGCTAACCTGTACACATTCTTCATAGTGGAGAATAAGAACTGACACGTCCTTTACATCATGTTCTTAGTAAGTTGAGAGAACCAGAGAAACCTCCAGTCTTTGTCTAGTCCAGTGTTTAACAGATATCTGAAGCACAACACAGGGGATATGATTTGCTGCTCAGTAATTGCAGGATTCATCCTGCATTTTCCCAAGGTGATCTGTAAAATCTGACCTGGTTTAGGGTCCCAAGGAGAGGTTCAGGAAAGTTATTATCAAGAAATTACTAAAGGGCGGTGCCACTCTGGGTGACTCCTCCTCTTCACCATACAAAAAACAAATATAAAAATGTACGAGTGCACTCTTGGATATTGTATTTAAAGAAGAATAAACTTATCTTAAGAACTCCTCTTCTCGATGAGGATGAGTGGTATTTCGGGAACCTGATCGCCCACATCCAGTTGGTCCTTGAGAAAGTCACAAAAGACGAAACGTGTTGGATTATGTAACATCTTTGATTTTATTGTTTTCATTTTTAATAAATTGTTATTACCCGGATCAGTGTACTGGCATAACTTACCGTGGACCTTTGGTGATCCTTCCAGAACCTCCCAGGATTCAACTGGATATGGGCGATCAGGTTCCCGAAATACCACTCAATTCTTAAGATAAATTAAGTTTTCTTTAAATACAATATCCAAGAGTGCACTCATACATTTTTATATGAGTTTTGGGAAACACTGGTCTAGTCCAACCTCTTGAATAATACTTGAGGTTTAACTCCAAGGATCAGGACTACTACTATATGTTGTTGTTGTTGTTATGGTGTTTCTGTTGTCCCTTAAACTTTAAGACATATGTTTTAGGGTTTGTAGTTTTTGACGGGGATGCCAAGGCAGATCGCTTACCTGTCTTTGATTTTATAAGCCAAATACAAGCTGGACCAACGTGGATAAGTCGGCTCTATTTTCAACCAAAAATTTAGCCAATTTATCTACAAAGTCCCAACTGGAACCGTCTTCACTGCATTAGTTGGTTACAGATGTGTGAATGGCTCCCTATGAATGATTTCTTCTTCGCTATGTCACTTTACCAGACATTAAAAGAAGTTGGGGACCAGAAAACTCAAGCCCAACTTTTAGGAATCAACCAGGCAGTGGTCTCTAGATAAGGGTTCAAATGAAATCTAAAACACAAGAATATCGAAAGTCTGAAAAAATCATGTTCCCGGGGGCATCTGTGCATTATCCTTGCGTGAAAACTTGATTAACTTAATTTAAAAAGAAAAAGAATAAATTAGATTTATAATAAATAATAAGCATTACTTCAAAATCTCATATGCGGACTGTGGTTTTTGAGAGCAATAAAAATAAATAACATGAGGAATTCAGCCTGAAAGAAAGGCTTGGTTTTCAGCGGGTGATTGATCTATAAATCTGTTTTCTTGCTCAGAAGCGAAAAGTGCATGTTAACGAGTTCTAATAACTGCAGAATTAGCTATGGTTTGTTGATGGATTTTCTCATTTGCTCTTTTTTTTTTTTTTATCCCATTTTACTTCTTTTAGGAAACAATAATACATCAGTTACAGACACGTTACGCTGATTTACAGATCTATACCTATGTGGGAGATATATTAATAGCTTTAAATCCATTCCAGAATCTCAGCATTTACTCTCCACAGGTAAGAAATCGAGTCGAGGCCTAACACGCACTGAATCCCAGTGTCACAGGTAGCATATTTGCCGGAAAGTCGATTAAGTTATTGCTTGTTTGGGCTTTTTTGGACATGGATTAAAAAAGATGTTTTATTGATCAATAATGATGAGTATTTATAATTTATATTGTGATGATACAAACGTAGTTTACATCATTTGCTGTTGAAGCAAACCCTGATATATAATGTCACATATGAGGATGCGCATGCATTTACTCAGCATCGATGTACAGCTACAAGAACGTGCATACGTATACACAGTGTATATGCTTTGTGTATATCACATCTAAGCTGGCATATAGAGGAATGAGCAGGTACAAGCTCCATCCACCTGGTGTCCGGCGACTGTACATGTTCTTATTGCATGTGAATGCCTCAATAATGTTAAGGTTGGGGCCACACGAGCGCATTAACCCTTTCGCTGCTGAGGCGTTTCACGCCTCTGTGCTGAGGTCATTTTTACCGGTTTTGCTCATCATGTTTAAACGTGTTTTGAAGGCTTATTTTAGTATATGACCCAGACATATTATATATCGTTCTTTCCGTCAGACTCGGCAGATTAATAATATGTCATTATTATATGTATACGTCATGACCTGTCTGTATATTATAACAAAAAATGCAATAAAATATGAATTTTCAATAATTTACAATGTGTAAAGTGTATTTTTTTCACATCTTAACATGCGAGCAATTGCGGTTATATTTTGTATGGGGTGCGCTTGTTAAAAAAATTAGAGATGGGGTCTCGTTACATTTTTTTTTTGGGGGAAATTACGCGATTTTTAACAAACGCACCGCATACAAAAATCGTTAGTGCAGCATCATTGTTCACATTATAATTGAAATGGGAACAATATTGCTGCATTAACAAACCAAAAAAAAAAAAAAACTTAATTATTTTTTTTTAAAATATTTTTTTATTTTTATTTTTAATTTTTAAAAAAAAACTTTTGTCACAGTCGTGTTTGGTATCGTTGGAACGGCCATGCTCTGGCCGATCCAACAGTACCAAACTTTAACCCCTAGCTGCCACGGATCGGGAGATAGGGGGTTCATTGAAACCCCCTATCTCCACCGTTGGTGGCAGCTATGGGTTAACTCCAGGACTGGTGTCCTCGTGCTATGCACGATGACGCCAGTCCTCAGGGGGAGTTCCCAGAGGCTTGGCCGACATCCAAGATGTCGGCCAGCTCCGGGAAAGGATCATGAACCGGCGCTTTTCAGCGCCGATTCGTTATCCGGCTCCCCAGGGGTTAATGACAGCCACCGTTTGGAAGGGCAGGCTGTGCCCTTCCAAGCGGTGCCTGTATTAACCCCCTGGTCCCCGGCGATCGGGAGGGAGAGAGGTCTGCGGGGGGGCGTCTGAATTAGATGTCAACGCGTCGCCGCGATGACATCTAATGTCCCCGCCGGGCTCCCGAGTGCTGGGCTGACATCCAAGATGTCAGCCCGCACCGGGGGGGCGCAGCAATCCGCCGGAGTCCGGCGGATTCCTGCCTCCTGTGCTCGGACGCGCTCAGCGCGTCCGTAGCACAGGAGAACCACTTGGCTGGACGCGCTGAGCGCGTCCATAGCAGCCAAGTGGTTAAAGGGGTTATTCAATAATAGCTGACCGAACGGTGTAATTTCGTGGCAATTCAGCTATTCAGAAAGCTGGCAATTCGCCAAATACTGGCAAAATACGGTGCAGTTCGCCTCAGAGTGCCGCAATTCGGTGACCTTCGGCAGCAGTGAAATTGTCCCATAAAGAAGCAATGGTTAATGTATACAGAAAACGCCGAACTGCACTGAAATTTTGTCGAAATGCCCAGATTTTATATGCTTCAGTTCGAAAGGTTTAAACAGGTGAATCCCATAGTTTTCAATTTAAAAAAATTGCCAATTTTATTATTTTTCATTCAACTGTTTATTCTTTTCATTTGCAGCAAAAAGTCTTTTCATCTACTTATATTTTTAGAATTATTTAGGTATTTTTCTGGATTTTTTTATGTGAAATTTTTGTGCCCATTTTTTTATATCTTTTCTTTATTCTGTAACAGACCTTATTATTATTTTATATAGAAACTTTTGTATTATTTCAATGCATTTTTATTGTTTTAAACGCCTTTTTTAAAAATTGCCTCCCCACCCCCAGTTCGGTGGCTAATCGGCTTTCTTCAGTAGTGTCCGGCGGGCTGATCGGCGGCGTTCAGCGGATCCTGTTCGCCGCACTTTAGGGACCCAGAGGTGAATGCTGGATTCACCGTAGGGTCATTGAACTGAAATCGCCGAAGCACACCGAAGTGCTCCGAACGAGAGATCACCAAAATTTCGGTGCTCTCTGAATAACCCCTTAAATGTGACCATTGTAACGCACATCGTGACATTCATCATAGAATTTTGATCGCTGATACAGGGAACAAAACACGGATACTTTTTCATGCATTTGACGTTCTCTACGTATGTAGGAAACTGAAATGACAAAACGCAAGAGCTTCTTCAGCATCTCGAGATCTATTTTGTATCTTAACATCAACGTTCGTGCGCATCGTGTGGCACCAGCCTTACTGGGCTGAGCAAAGACTAAGCTGTTACTATTTCACTATCAGAGGCCATCTTTAAATAAAGCTGTTTATTCCCTCACAGTTCTCTAAGCTTTACCATGGAGTGAAACGCGCCTCAAACCCGCCGCACATATTTGCTTCAGCAGATGCAGCGTACCAAGGGATGGTTACTTTTTGTAAGGACCAGGTAAGGTTATTGCTGAATCTTCAACCCTCCTGTTCTTGTCTAATTCAAAAGTAACATAATGATCTAAAAAAATGACACACTCGCAACATAGGAGCATTTTTTAGACTTAAACTGAAATTTAATATGTAGAATACAGTTTACGAATATCCAAACTGCACAAATTAAAACACTTTTAACTTTTATTTATTTGTTCAACTTTTAGTAGGAATTGTAGGGTTAAAGGCCCTGAAATAAATAAAATATCGATTTTATACTTTATATTTTGATTTAATTTGATTAGTCATTTAATATACAAAAATATAGATTTTTATACTTGATATTCTGATTTTATTTTTTGTAGGAAGTATACTTAAATTAGAAGCTTCAAATAAACATCAAATTGTAGGGTTAAATGCCGTGAAATAAATAAATGATTGATTTTATACTTTATAATTTGATTAAATAGGGATTTACTAATTAATAGAAACATACAGGGTTATTCAAAGAGCTCCGAATTGCTGGAGAAAGGTAACCGAATGCTGAAAATCAGCGTTCGGTTACCTTTCTTGGCCATTCGGCTATCCAGAGAGCAGGCAATTCACCAAATCCTGGCGAATTGCCTGCACATACGGTGCCTGTTCGGTCCCTGTTCGAGGGCAGTGAAATCCCCATAGAGAAGCACTGCTTCGGCTATTCAGAGAACACAAACCAGCAGTGAAAGGTTCCCCTAATGCCCTGCCATTCGGTGGTTTAATTCGGCAAATTAATTCAGGAGAATCTCATAGGCTTCAATGTTAAAAATATTCCCGTTTTAATTCAATATCTAATAAACCGTTCATTATAAAATTCTGCAGCAAAAAGTCTCTTTATTTATAGATTTTTTAGGATACTTTAAGCATTTTTCTGATTTTTTTTTTTTTTTTTAAAAGTCCGATTTTTTTTTTTGATTTTTTTTCAGTTTACTTATTTTTTTTGGAACAGCCCTCTTTATTATCATTCCCTGGACCTCCTGTGAAAATTTCAGACATTTTCGCTCAGTAGTTTCTTTGCAAACAGCGTTTCATTTTCCCAGATTCATACAAATGGTTTTTCTAATTTATTCACTGCCTCCTCTACGTCACAGCTGCTTCGGCTCTGTGTGATTCGGCTCCTTTTCGGCTCATGTTCGGCTCCTGTTCGGCTTCTTCGAAGGTTAATCCAGATGTTTTTGCTTGTTTTCAGCGTGCATTCGGTTAGTGTTCGTCAGGTTTTCGGTAGCCTTTCCCTGCAATTCGGGGACCCTGTGCTGCTTGCTGAATACACCGCAGGGTCACCGAAATGGGATCGGCAAAAGGAACCGAATTGAAGAGAACGAAAAAGTCACCGAACGTGCGGTGACTTTTCGAATCTCTTTGGATAACCCTGATAGAAAATGTCGGCAAATAAGAACCTTTCGGCCCATCTAGTCTGCACAATACACAATAATATAGATTTTTATACTCCATATTTTGATTTTATTGTTTGTACCAAGTATATTTAAGTTAGAAGGTTTAAATAAACAACTATTGGATATTTTATTAAAAAGGAAATTACAGACTATAGGCAAAAACTGCTTTGAAACATAATTTCTCAAACTATTTGTCAATGTTGTCCATACAGTTTAGGACCGTTTATTACTGATAATAGAATGGCACTTTATTAACAAAGTCTGTGCATTGGGGGCTTACCCCATTATCTGTCAATTTACCAACAGTTTCTGAATAATAATGTTTAAAAATAATATTTATTTATCGTATTCATGTTGAATTTGTAAAGCATTAATCTGAATTGCTCTTTTCTTCCTTTTCCCATACTGTCATTTTTATATTTGTGAATTGGGATAGAATACATTCCGCACATCCTTCATAAATTGACATTTGATGTGCAGTACAATATGTAATTATCATTTTCTTTTCTAATTTATTGCTATCATTATATCTCTAAAATGAAGTGTATTGAATCACTGGAACTGAAAGGTGGGGGGAACATTAGAAAGAGTGCAGGTCTGACTCTGAAAGCATTTTCGATAACGGAGTTCACCCAATTGCGTTATGGAAATTTCTCACACTTCATTATTTCTGCTATATGTCAGTGCATTATCATCAGCGGAGAGAGCGGCGCCGGCAAGACAGAGAGCGCACATCTGATTGTTCAACATTTGACCTTCCTGGGAAAGGTATTTCATGCAACATAACATCAGGAGAAGAAAAATAATAAATATTTCGCTTTTTGTGCCGATAATTATTTGATACTATATTTTTCCATGAAAACGGATTAAAGAGACGACGGTTTAAATGTTTATGAAAAATATATTCTGACATGAAGTTAAAAAAAGTGATCCAGCGCATCATAGCATGGTCCTCTAGGGCAATTATGCCACGTATCATTATGTAGTTTGTAGTTTATTTCCGCAATCAAACAAAATATAACAAAAAATAAAACCTAGCTCGCCCGAGCTCTAACAAAAATTAAAACCTTTGCCTTATGAGTGTGTGTTTCTCTCTCACTTCCTTCGCTCTGCTTCCCTCGACCCAGGAAACATTTAAGGGCTTGATAATTAGCAGGTGGGGAACTTTGCAGCAAGGAACAATTTAAAACACATATTACCCTCCTGGGCTCAAACAAACCAATCCTCTCTTACAATCATAGGGAGGATATACATGTCATCGTATATCATTCCCCTCACCTTATCACACTATATACAGAAATTTGAAAGTGGATTTTTAGAATTAAATCTGTAAAGGTCTCTTCTTTAGAGATATGATGGGGATGATATACAAAAAATTTGACATTGAAACTTTCAAGTTTAAAAACCGTTGCGATTACTCAGTAGTATTTTTAATTGCGGTGTCAGAACATTTTCCTGTATGTGAACAAAGCAGGAGATTTTTTGAAAGAGCTGAAGAGTCTACAAACAGTTGCAAACATATTTTTCTAACTAAATATATGTAAACACAATACAGAGGCTTTAACTCCTTCACTACCGTTATCGAGATATCTCGGTCTGCAAAGGCTCCATCTGTTGCCCCGATAACAAGATAACTCGAAATGCTGATCTGCAGCCCAAAAACAAATTAAATTAGTTTGCTGCAAACAAATTTCGTTAGCTTTTGGACTGCTGAAGATGCCGCCAAAGTTTTAGCCCTGTGGGCATAATGCCCAAAGAGCTAAAACTGTAAAAACAGCTGCTTAAAGCTCTGAAATATCGGGCTTTCAGCAGCCGATGCTGGGGGAAATGGAATTAAATAGCCCAGCCGCTCAAACCTCTAACTCAATTTGGCAGTAGATGGCGCCATCTACTGGCCAAAAATAGGTTATTTACAGTAAGACATACAATGGGTATAAACTCAAATATTTCTTATTTTAAAATTAATTAAAAATGATTTAAAAAAAAAAAAACACCGGTTTCTGACAATGTTTTTTTGGAAAATCACTTGTTTTCGTGAAGGGGTTAAATGGACACTCTAATGAAAATTATTCCACCCACCCATCTTTTTTATGCCATTAAATAACTAGAAAGATGATGTTAACAGCATCTGCCCAATTATTTTTTTCTATATTTTTTATTTTAGGTGTAAACTTCTCCCTTGGCACTCGCTGCTCCTCCCCATCAGCTTAGGGCTTCTGAAATGCAGATGTCCCTGCAGATTTTTTATGCAATTTGTTTACAATGCAACTTGCATTGTGTACAATGTGTAAATTCCGCATCCCTCAGAGCTTGCATACTCAAATGCAGTAATGCCAGTGCTGAACGATGGATTGTAGCTGAGTGTGCCGCTATTGCGAGCATTCTGAGCATGATGTCGGCATGCAGTGTTTGTGCTGACATATTCTGTGCCCGGTATAGAGTGTCCCTTTAAGTCAAGATCTAGGGATATTAAGATAATACTTGGGGCCCTATCTATTCCAATGGGGTCATTAACTTAAACAAATGAGCCATTAAGGGTTTACGGCTGCACACATTAATGGTGACAGCCGCCATCCTATTCCCAGTCAAGCCTCAACTCCTTTTACACTTCATAGTTTGTCACTGTATTTTACAAGGCGGATCCCTCATCACTATTTATCTATTATATTAGGCAACAAAGCCTCATTTGAATATAAAGCCAGCGATGAAAATAATGGAATCTGTAAATCCTCTGGTTTAAATTACACACACAAGTTCAAAGAAGATGGTGTATTTCTAATTGTCTGGTTCATTGACATATTTATGGGTTAATTGATCCTTTTTTTAATATGTAACTAATTTATCAGCGTGCCCCCTATGCCCTTGGATTTAAAACCACATTGTCCTTACGTTTGGAAAAAAAAGTGTAAAATAGGGACTTTCTATTGCAAACCCTACATATGACATCATATAGCTTCATAATAAACATGTAGGGTTTGGTGATGATTCCACGGGGATGATTTATATTGAAATATGACATAAAGCACAAGCCAGCTACGTGGATGTTTCTTTTTTCTAAGGCTAATAACCGTGCTTTGCGGGAGAAGATTCTGCAAGTCAATCCTTTGGTGGAAGCCTTCGGAAACGCGTGCACGGCAATAAACGACAACTCAAGTCGGTTTGGAAAATACCTTGAAATGATGTTTACACCTACAGGGGCTGTCATGGGAGCAAAGATCTCAGAATATCTCTTAGAAAAGTCCCGGGTCATAAAACAGGCCGTGTAAGTGTTACTTCGTGGGTGATCGTGTCATCAGCGTTTCCATGATTTCTAGTAAAGGTTGGGCACCCCTTATTCAAAATTCTAAAATCCAAAAGCCTCTGAAATCCAGGCATTTTTAAGGATTTCATTTTTAATTACCTTCCTGACATTCTGGACAGGTCCTCCTACATGCCACGTTCCTCTGAGGGCTGCAGCACCAAGAGGAACACAATGGGAGGTTCTGTGCATCTCCAGTGCGTGACATGCTGCACTGACACAGCGAGAGACATACTGGCTCTGTACAGCATGTCCCTCACAAAGGGCTACATAGCGATTCCCAGTGTGTTTTTTTGCTGGTGCTGCAGCAGCCTGTGTCTCGCAGCCAGGACTGGATTTACATCTCAGGAACTTTAAAAAAGTGTCAAAACTACTTTAATTTTTGTTTTGGGGGATACTAAAAAAAAAGGTTTCTCTCTGCGCTTATATCAACAGAAGGGGCAGAGTCTGTTGCCTTAAAATTAAGCAAAAATGGAGCATAAAGGGCTAAACCGTAACCTAATTTGTAAGCATCTTCCTAATTTCTAACCCTAGCTATGGAAAATGACACCCCATTTTTTCCCAGAGCATCCAAAATTCTGTGCACTTGACCTTATGAGGTATACAGATCAGAGATGCAGTGTTCCAAAGTCCCCGTCTCTCCTCACTGCAGCATCATTGTCCACTTTATAAATAAAGCTAGCAACAGTGCTGTTTTAGAAAAAAAGGTGATAAATATTTTTTTATTAATTCATTTTTACATAAACCTGGTCTTGTTCGGTATCACTGAAAAGGCCATAATCTGGCCTTGCCAATGATCCCTTATATGTCCCTCTAACCCAGTGTTTCTCAAATTGTATCCTCAGGACCCACTAACAGGCCTGGTTTGTGGGATAACCAAAGCTCAGCACAGGTGATCTAATTAGCTGCTCAGTGATTGCAGTATTCAGTCTGCATTTCCCCAAGGTGATCTGCAAAATCTGGCCTGGAGTGGGTCCCGAGGACTGGAGTTGAGAAACCCTGCTCTAACCTATAGGGTTTCAGAGGTACAGGGCTCTAAATGATTGTAAATTGTAATATTTTTTTTTACTTTTTACAAAGCAAGGCCTTGTAGCAGGCGCCTGTAGGCACATGCCTACTGAGTCTAATTGTAAATCTGGCCCTGCTCACGGCTCCTCTGCCGTGTCCCCCTCACCTCTGACTTCCGAAATCTGGAATGCTAAGGGATGCTCAACTTGTAATGCAATTCTTATATTTACTCACTTTACTGCCTGATGTAGCAGGATTCTTTTTTGACAAATTCTAAAAACGTTTGTCCCAAAAGACCCTAATTAAAAACCAATTCCGCCAAACACATATGCAAATAAAACCGATAGCATCGTCACACCTTCAGCACGCATAATTTCCTTAGGGAAATATGCTTTAAACTGCGTGACAATCTGTACTAGTGTGCTGATAGTTTAGTGGAAGTTTATTTTATTGCTTTCCTTTATTTTAGAGGCAATGTGCCTGTAAGTGTTATTTAGATGATGTATGTCAGTTGAGCATCTGTCCTCTCACTCTACTCAGACGTTACACGCTTTATTTTATTCTCATCAAAACTGATCTTCTTCCAACAGAGGTGAGAAAAATTTTCATATATTTTATTACATCTACGCTGGCCTTCACCACCACAAGAAGCTGTCGGAGTACAGTCTGCCCGAAAAGAAGCCTCCCCGGTAAAAAAAAGAAAAAAATATTCCAGCTCTTGATGTCATGTGCGATTGGTAATAATAAATATATATTCTGTTTTCCAATAGGTATATTGACAACGAAACCGGGACAGTCATGCAAGATATTCTCACCAAAGAGTCCTACAGGAGACAGTTTGCAGCAATTCAGCATTGTTTTAGGATTATAGGTTTCAGCAACGAGGTGAGCAAAGCCATTGTGTCATACGCCTCTTGCTTTTTGGTTTTTCGTGTTGTGTGGGTCTGGCCTTTCCCAATGAAGAAAATAATTAATACAGGTCAGGCACCCCATATATCCAGATTTCAAAAATCCAGAAGACTCTGAAAAACTGAGTCCTAGTTTTTAGCAAATCCAGATAAAGGGCACTCCAGACACAGATGGCTCCTGAATGCTGCGCACACCGCAACACACGCTGGGAGTCTCTGGGCAGCTCCAGAATGCGACATGCTGCACCTAGTCACACTGACTCTGGGCAGCATGTCATTGAAATAATACAGCAAAGCTCTCCTGCATGTGTAAGCGATAGGGGCTTTTGCAGGAGGAAGCAATCTTCTTCCTCTCTGACTACGGATTCTCCCAGATTCTGAAATCCTTAAGAATCCAAAATTCAGGATCCTGAGCGTTCCGTGTCAGGGGTGCCCGGCAACCTGTATATAGGAAATAAAGATAATAATAGTAAGTCACTGAGCGTTATGACTGTGGAAAGATGAATATTCCATTCACTTACAGAAAATATAGATATAAAAAATTATAAAATACTGCGATTATGGTTTTATCTAATATTATCAGTGATCGTTGTGGACATTAATTGAATGTGAACCAATTCCTAAAATTAGATAAAGCTGAAGATTATCGTAACATTCCACTTTTAACACCATAGACTTCATCCAGCTAGCACATAACATAATTCCAAAAAATTAACCCAGTGATTTTTTTAAAGCACTGTTTAATGTGCATTACTTTTCTTTTGTGCTCAAGCCTAGACTGGCTGTTGGGCAAACCAGGCAAATGTTCAAGGGGTCTCCAACTCGGGAGGCCAAGGTACCTCTCCATCCAGCCTATGAGAGACCAATGATATGGTTGTTTTAGCCCAGCACAGGTTTACTGTTTGTCTACAGGGTAATCCAGACATGGGCCCCTTGCTCAAGGTGCCTAGAGGGGTGTCAGCTATACCATACTGGCGAGGTCTAACAAGGCCGAAACGATTGTCGGGGGTTGCTGCATCTCTCGTGCAGGGATGACGTCCTTGGCATTTCAGTACTGGACGCCCTTACTGGGTGATTGCGTTTAATTTGCATATGGAGCAGTTGTCCCTGTAATGGCACAATCAAGCTAAAACCCTGTGAGACCTGAGAGAGCCCCATCGTAGAGCAGACCACTAGTGCTGTTGCTCGTCCTCAGGACCTCACAAATCCCTCCCTTTTTTCTCACTACTCTTTGCCATATCCTCTCATTCAGATGCTCCAATGCAGGGGTCAGCAACCTTGGCCCCCCAGATGTATTAAAATCATACTTCCCATGATGCTCAGCCACTCATAAGTAGGGATGTGCATGGCTGAATTTTTTTTTCGTTTTGTTACGTTTTTAAATAATTTTTGTTTTTGGAATTTCGTCACTAATTTCGTTTCGTATTTCGTTTAGTTTCGATTTGAAATTTCAAATCGATTCGAATTTCAAACATCAATTTGATAGTTGATATCCTTTCGAATTTTGGATCACTAAATAAAACCCCAATTAATCAAATTTTGTTGTTAAAAGAAAAGCTAGGGTTAAATTTTAAGCTGTGTCACAGATTTAGTATTTGAGTCAATTTAAACAGTGAAACAAATTTAATTTGTTTTATAAAGTCCTTTGCTGACTATTACTTGTATTTTAAATTAAGATCAATTCAATAGTTGATATCAATTTGATTGTTCATTTCAAATTCGATAGCTGATATCAATTTGATAGTTAATTTCAAATTCAATAGTTGATATCAGTTATTCAAATTTTTCTTTTATGATGATGACAGTGTAAAACAAAATAAAGTCATTATATACCATTTTGTTTCGTTTCGAATTCGTGTCGTATCAATTCCTTATTCTGAAGTACTTCCGAACTACGAATTACCAAATTTCATTACAAATTCCGAATTTTTATGAAACGAATGCACATCTCTACTCATAAGGTTGTCTGAGCTTCAATGGAAATGTAATACCAAAACACCTGGAGGACCAAGGTTCCTCAACCTCCTCTCTAATACGTTCAGCTGTGTCTGAATCCAAAAGGATAAGGCAATGTTCTTTGGCCCTGAAAATGACTCATCCTCAGCCAACAAGCAATCCTGACTTCAGACAAGCACACAGCTCTACATTCAGCACACTATTGGCCCTGTTCTATTATAGCATTGTCCCCCAGCCAGCATACCATCATCTCCACCTCAGCACATCCTCGCCTCTGCCCGTTTCAGGGCTAAGTCACAGGTCCGTTCAAGGTGCAGTAAGGTTCTATGAAAGAATCGCTATGATTACTCAAATTTTACTTAATCCCAAAGGAAAAAACTCTGCTTGAGTGTTGTCCTGGATACATGTTCACCTGCATCATGTCATTCTTTGACTAAAGGATAAATTACATTGACTTAAGAGATAAAATGTCCCTGCTTGTATCATTCAATCTAAAGGGAAGGACCATGTAATATCCATGTTTAATAGATTTATACTATCTAACAGAAGTATGTTTCTTTCTTTTAAACAGGAAGTTCATTCAGTGTATAGAATTCTAGCTGGAATACTAAACACGGGGAACATAGAATTTACTTCCATTTCCTCCAAGCACCAGACAGACAAAAGTGAAGTTCCGAATGGAGAAGCCTTAGAAAATGGTACAGTATGAAAATAGATGTTTTTGATCATCTAAATAAAGAATGTAAAATATATACATATATACTGTATATATATATGTGTTGTGTATAGGAGAGTAGAGTAATATTATAACAATCCGAAGAAAGAGTCCTATGTTTATACAAGAGGGTACCCCGGTATCAACTGAACAAATGTATCATAGTTTTTCAGAAAGTTGCAGTGAAGTATAAAACGTAACATTTAATATACCATGTAAAAAAAAACTGGTAAATCAGACAGACAACCCTATACGTATCTCAGGGACTCTCTAATGGAGAGCTACCAAGATCCCTATATATGGTAAAAGAACATCTCTGGTGAAATTGCTTACCGGCTGGGCGGAGTAGAGGTAACATCACTGCTAACCGTGGAGAGAGACTGTGGAGACACAGGTTCGATCCCGGCAAGAGCACCTCTCCAGTAAGTGTCCTTGGGTAAGACACCTAATGGTACATACTCGTCACCCAGGACATGCTTGAAAACAAGAGAAATCACGATGTATCCTTCTTGGTAAAATCCTTTCTCAAAAAATAAATAAATAGGGCTCCCTACAGCTCAGCTACCTGAATGAAGGCCCGCTTTCCTACTTTTATCCCCTATCATAGCAAGACAAAACCAACGAGAACAGGGTAACCGGAGCTCCGTTTCAGCACAACCTTTCAGGTAGCTCCGCCATAGTGAGCCCTATTTCACCAGGGATGTTCTTTTACCCTGAATAGGGATCTGGGTAGCTCTAATTTAGCAAGCCTCTGAAATACGTGTATATTTGTGTCTGATTTACCAGTTTTTATTACATAATATTAAATGTTACATTTTACACTTCACTGCAACTTTCTGATCTTATGATACATTTGTTAAAAAAAAAAGAATTACAATGCAACATAGTTTCTTAACTATACACTTGTTGGCAATTTGGTAAGTACAATGCACAGACTACGTTTTACTCTCTTTAAATTGATACAAAGTCATGTTGGTCATGGAAGGTGCTTTAGCGAAATAACATATTCATGATGATATGTCTTGTTTTGATGTTGCATCATCTATAGATGATGAGATACATGTAACACTGTGTTTGCTCTGCTAACAGGCAGCTGGACTGCAGTAAATTTTGTTGTTGGTTTTTATTGAATGCCTTTAATGGAGACAGATATTTATAATTGGATACATCATAATTCCCATCATTTCAAAGGGCCGGAGAGGGACACTTGCATTTCTGGGTTAGGTGTCCACATTGCGAAGCTCTTCTGAATCGTTTTAGTTGACTTCATGATACATCAAAGTACAAAACAAACAATTAACCTTTTTTTATTCCAATTTATTTTTTATAGCTGCTGCCCTTCTCAGCATTGGTGCAGAAGAGTTTCAGGAAGCTCTCACCTCCCACTGTGTAGTAACAAGAGGGGAAACCATTATCCGTACAAACACAGTGGACAAAGCGGCCGATGTCCGCGACGCAATGTCCAAAGCGCTGTACGGGCGACTGTTCAGCTGGATAGTTAATCGAATCAACTCGCTTCTTCAACCTGACAAGAATATATGGCAAGTTACATATAGACCAGACTACCTGGATATGTGCACATAATCATTAAGCAAAGTTAATATGATCCAGGTAGAATTTTACATAAAATACCTTTTTATTAGAAAAATGTAGGGTAAAAACATTGCATACGACTACATGTCTACATTAAAAAAAATCTAGTTTTAAGACAAGTAGCTCAACGCAGAAAAAAAAAGAAACACAAAAAATAAGAAGTACTTCTCATTTTGTGGTAAAACTTGGGGTTTGCTGTGTAGAGGGTGCTTGTCCAGGGCTCCTCGTAGCTAGGGGCTACCTTGTGTCCATTCAATAGTCACAGAATTGAACCTGGATAATCTTCTCCATGTCAAATGTAACCTCATTAGAAGCAGTAATTGGATATACAGTAATCATATATCTATTGCTGGTCACTGGTTAATGGCACAGACTCTACACTGGAGAAGCAAGCAATGCACGAGGAACATCCTACCAACCATCACTGCCAGATCATCAGAATGGCTTTTGTTCTTGTAAAATTAGAATTGACTCAAGGGTTTAGCAGCCATTGTTTAACCTGAATAACTTTATTAACAAACTTTCTTTTTTTTCCCTCCCGTACAGCAACGTTGAAAGTGGAATGAATGTCGGTATCCTTGATATTTTTGGATTTGAAAACTTCAAGAGGAACTCTTTCGAGCAGCTTTGCATTAACATTGCCAACGAGCAGATCCAGTTTTATTTCAATCAGCACATATTTGCGTTGGAGCAGGTACGACGGGACACAAGTCATCAATTCAGTGCCTCTGTCCGTTTGCATAAATTATGGAATAAAGTAGTAGAAAGGACAACAGGACATGTTTACCAGAGACTCTGGGATATTTGCAAGAGGATTAGAATAGAAATCTTTTCAAGCACCTTTCATTCCAGTTTTTAGAACAGAAGAAGTATAGAACCTAATTTAGTAACAATGTTTTCCTAAGGAATACAACAACAACAAAAAATGGAGTAGCGGCATGGGAAACAAATAGTTAACAGAAATGCACACTTTTTTGCACTTATAACGTACACCCGATTTCTTAATGTATTGTTTGCAGTTGGCAGAGAACATGGAAAATAGAAAAAAATAGTGTAATACATGAAATCTTCACATCTTTAATGTTAGCGGGTATTTGGCCACTCACAACTTTTGGAGCTATTTTTAATGAGACTCTTGCACACGTAAGGCTCTGGATATTATAAGGTTGATCCTTCCTTCTTTCTGCTCTTAACAAGGGGGAAATCACAGGCTGGATGTAGTCAGGAACAAGGAAGAAGAAAACAAATAGAGACGTATCAAACTCGAGAAGTGATCCAATAGCTGCTCAATTTAAAGATGGGGAGATATAACCTACTACACAGTATTTGGTTTCTCTCATTTCCATGTGGCACTATTCTGTTTGTGTGCTGCTATATTTTATTAGGTTGGTGGTTTAAAGTTCTTCTAAACGTATGAGGTGAATAGCGACAGGGATTTTCCATTTTTTTGGATGTGTTGAAAGTGTAATATCAGTGCTTTACACAGTTATATCTTTTATCCTACTAAGGAAACTAAAGTGTTAAAAAAAATACTAGGAAGCAAAGTTTGTGAAGGCCCTGAGAACGGGAAGCAACACAAGGTCTGAGAGGGCCCTGAGAACGAGAAACAACACAAGGTTTAGGAGGGCCCTGAGAACGAGAAACAACACAAGGTCTGAGAGGGCCCTGAGAACGAGAAACAACACAAGGTCTGAGAGGGCCCTGAGAACGAGAAACAACACAAGGTCTGAGAGGGCCCTGAGAACGAGAAACAACACAAGGTCTGAGAGGGCCCTGAGAACGGGAAACAACACAAGGTCTGAGAGGGCCCTGAGACCTGGAAACAACACAAGGTCTGAGAGGGCCCTGAGACCTGGAAACAACACAAGGTCTGAGAGGGCCCTGAGACCTGGAAACAACACAAGGTCTGAGAGGGCCCTGAGACCTGGAAACAACACAAGGTCTGAGAGGGCCCTGAGAACGAGAAATAACACAAGGTCTGAGAGGGCCCTGAGAACGAGAAACAACACAAGGTCTGAGAGGGCCCTGAGAACGGGAAGCAACACAAGGTCTGAGAGGGCCCTGAGAACGAGAAACAACACAAGGTCTGAGAGGGCCCTGAGAACGAGAAACAACACAAGGTCTGAGAGGGCCCTGAGAACGAGAAATAACACAAGGTCTGAGAGGGCCCTGAGAACGAGAAACAACACAAGGTCTGAGAGGGCCCTGAGACCTGGAAACAACACAAGGTCTGAGAGGGCCCTGAGACCTGGAAACAACACAAGGTCTGAGAGGGCCCTGAGACCTGGAAACAACACAAGGGGCCATATTCCCTGGTTAGCTCTAAAATGGGGACGCTAACGGGGAAAATCTGTGCCTGCAGGTTTCCCCTTAGCCTCCCCATTTAGTGTGAGATTCTGGGGCAGGCGCTACCTCGGCACCTCGCCCTGGAATATTTCAATCTGGAGCATAATTTGGGTATCATAATTATAGTTAAGAATTTGTTCATGTAATCTCATTTTAATAGAAAGATTATTTATGTTACCAATAAGGTTCTTTACTCTATATTTAGCAAGCAACGTTGAATTATAGTGGTTTATTTATTTTTAATATTTAGGTTCTCACATTATTATGCTAGAGACAGACAAGGGATAAAATAGAAGTTGAATTTGTTTATTCTGCACCAATTTATTACTACGTTAAAGCGCTAGTCCCTTCTCCTCACATCAGTTGCAGCTACTTGTCTCTTTGTATTCATTTTTTCTCTATTCTGTCCTGTTCTATGACCTTCTGTTTGTGTTCCTCTTTCTCTCACACCTCAAATTTCTGATTTTATATCCCTGGGGGGAATTTTCTATACAACACATATGTCAAGGTAATAACTGCAATGGTACCCTGAGTTATAGGGTCTCCTGGCCATTTCACCATGGTGTCTGTTGGGTACTGATGACTGACAGTCACAGTGATAAGATGGTTTTTGGTGCAGACTATAGAACGTATTTCAGCGTTTTCAGTAGAAGCAGCCAATTCTGATTTACCAGGTCCATTTATTAGAGAAAAGTACCTAGTATATACACACGTAACATATCATTATGGGAGTATTGATGTACACATGGTCTAGATTTGTTTTTTTAGATCAGGCAGGTAGCGGATAAACCATAAAAAAAAATCAACAACATACAGCGCTCTTCCAGTAACAATGTAAAAAAATGATTTGAACTATGTTTTGAACAAACCTGGTCTCTTTCAAGTTACCCATCTCATTCCCTAAAATGGTAGGATACACACGATCTTAAAAACTAAAAAGCTCCTTCAGGAGTCCAACATCGAGTAAACTCGATCTAGTCATATTCTGGAGCAATACAAAGGAATTTGGTTTATTGTAAACAAAAATTATTTGCAAATGGGCTTCAGAATATGCCCTTAAATTTTCAGCACATAACTGCCGAAGTGCTGAACTGTTTGAGCAGCTTGGAGATCCGTGTTTCTTACACAGAAGCATGTATTATTAATCATATTGGAGCAATTTGTGGCCAGCAGAGGGAGCCCTCTGCCTTTCAAACAAGCTTACAGTCTCTAAAATGCATGTATAGGAACAGTACAACTACATTTATTTTTTTACACCATCAGTAACAAAAACCATGCTCATAGGAAATAATGGGATTTCAGTGTTTGAGCGTTTTACAGCGAGTAGGAACACGCTGTAAAACGCCCAGGTGTGAACCAGGCAGATGTATTATATATTGCTTTGAGCCAGTCATTGTGGAATATTTCCCTTAACCTCCCTGGCGGTGTTCCCGAGTGTGTCTCGGGGTTAAATTTCACCGCTGAGAGCGGTAACCCTGAGACACACTCGGGCTGTATACATCACTTCTCCGTGTGCTCCCTCGCTGATCTCTGCAGTCTCCTCCGGCGATCGCAGCATTTTCCTTCCTGGATTCGTTTTCGCGAGGAGGAAACCAGGAAGTAATAAGGTCGCGATCGCTGGAGGAGGCTGCAGAGATCAGCGAGGGAGCGCAGGGAGAGGTGATGTATCCAGCGGCATCCCGAGTGTTGCTCGGGGTTACCGCTTCCAACATAGGAATTTAACCCCGAGCCACACTCGAGATACCGCTAGGGGGGACAAAAAAGAATTTTCACAATAAATAGTCCGCCAGAGAGGTTAATCCATTGTGTCCTGGCAATGGTTTTAAGAACAACCCTTAGTAGTGAAGGGACTAGGCTGGTAGCTGATGACAGATTGAGAGTAGAAGTAGTTCCAAGTCACAAGATTGTCATTTATTTCATCTTTGTATGTATACTATGATAGACCTTTCTGCCTTAGTCCAGATATGGTTAAATTCCGTGCAGTGATACATTGTGTTACATAAAAATCTTGGTTGACATATGAAGGCTACACACAATCAAGTCATGGTATAATTCTCCCTTCTACAGATGGAATATCAAAGCGAAGGGATAGATGCAACTCTGGTGCAGTATGAGGATAACCGACCTCTACTAGATACTTTCCTTCAGAAACCAATGGGACTTCTGTCACTTTTGGATGAAGAAAGCAGATTTCCCCAGGCGACGGACCAGACGTTAGTTGGTAGGAAAGTCTTTATTTGCTTTATATAGTAAAGCATGAAGGAAAAGTCACATGTTGAATGTTCATAAGACTTGCAGGTCTATTCACTAAAAGGTGAAACTCTGGAGAATTGGCAGGAGAAGAGAACAATCTAGACCAAATAGCCGATTCGAAAAGTGAGATAAATGGGAGAATTTTTCTGGTTTGACTATTTTGACCTAGATTTTTCACTTCTCCGGTCATTCTCCTGAGTTTCACCTTTTTGTGAATAGACCTGATAATGTGCTTTATGTTCCAATATATGTTAAACTTGTTGTTGCACCAATCACCAAGTAATTGGTGCAACAATAAAAAATAAAAAATCACACTTGTTGCTATTCTTTAGATGTTTTAGGGCATTCTGGTCTCTTGTGTCTCTCATGTCCCTTCCGTCCCTCAACACGTATTTTCTTCTATTTTCTGCAGATAAATTTGAAGATAATCTGAGAAGCAAATATTTTTGGAGGCCGAAACGCGTTGAGCTTTGTTTCGGCATCCAGCACTATGCTGGGAAAGTAAGTGGCTTTTACTGTTCTCTGCTCAGCCATTGACTGATACATATGTGCTGCGTATTGACCTGCAGCAATGATATTGCTTTCTAAGGCAGGAGTTGGCAACAATGTTGGCGATTTAAAGGTTTATCAGAAATCCCTTCCAGTTAACATGGTCGTGTTGCTTGTTTTCTTAGTCAATGAAGCTGACCTTCCAGATTCAGGACCACAACCACTGAGGTGATCACAAGAATGTGTGGCCAGATCCGAACATATTCAGAAAATTTTTGATTTAATCAGACTAGTACAAAAAAAATTGAAAAAAAACTCTGTAACCTTAACCCTGGCCCTAACCTATCCATAGAGCTAATCATATGACACAAAGAAACTGTAACCCTAACCCTAGTCTTAACCGAATCTTAACCCTGATCCTAATCATAAAACTCACAGAAACTGTTGCCCTAAGCCTAGCCCTAACTCAACCCTAACCCTAGCCCCCCAACCATTTTTTAATCTATTATACATAAAGTTTCTCTGGAAATGGCCAAATATATAGAATTTTCCCATATTCTGAAATGTCTGATTGCAATAATTTACATATCTGATATTTTGGGATTCCGAAACAATCCAAATCAGAGTAAATTTTTTCAGCGCTGCTCCTCATGTCTACACGCGTTTCATGTATTACCTACAAACTGTGAATAACCACAAACTGTTATTGAGTTCAAGATAAAGAACAGGAAGTTGAAAGGGGTTATTCAGAAAGCACCGATTTGGCCACCGAATTGCACCGACCAGTGAATTTCCCCGTACGGTGCAATTTCGTGATCATTCGGCTATTCAAAAAGCTGGCTATTCGCCAGATATTGGCGAATTGCCAGCGAAATACGGTGACCTTTGGCGGCAGTGAAATCCCCATAGAGAAGTAATGGTTAATCTATTCAGAGAACACCGAACAGCTGTGAAAAGTTGTCGAAATGCCCAGATTTTCAGTGGTTTCGTTCGACAGGTTTAATCAGGCGAATACCATAGGTTTCAATGCAAAAAAAATTCCCCGTTTTTCTTAAATTTTTATTCATTCATTTATTCTTTTCATTGCAGCACAAAATCTCTTTATTAATTTATTTTCTAGAGTATTTTAGGCACTTTTCGGCAAACTTTTTGATTCCAATCTTTTTTTTTAAATGTTTTTTTTAATTAAAATTTTTTTTTTATTAAATTTTTAACAGACCTTTTTATTCTTATTCATAGGACTTATATATTATTTCCAGGCATTTTCAAGCACTAATTTTTTTTAAAGGTTGCAGGTTTGTTTTTAGGGATTTTTTTTTCCCCTGGTTGGCTCGACGGCTGGTCGTTTTTTTTCCGGCAGCTGGTCGGCGGTCTGTTCGGCAGATCGCTGGCGGTTCTAGGATCGATTTTGCAGTCTGTTCGGTGGGTGGTTGGCTTGGTTGGTGGTTGTCGTTGACCTTTCGCTGGTATCTGAATAACCCCTTAAGAAAAACCCAAAATGTGTAGGTGGGAACCTAAAATCTGGAAAGAAATAGCAATTTACTGAGCGGTCACACCGTTTTGCGCATGCCTATGATCACAGGTTGCAACAATTAGTGCTCACTTACTGGCTTTCTAACACACTAATGCTTATCTTTGCTTTGAAAGGTATTGTACGATGCATGCGGGTTTCTTGAGAAGAACAGAGACACACTCCCAGCCGACATTGTAGTTGTCCTAAGGACATCGGAAAATAAACTCCTTCAGCAGCTGTTTTCAAGTCCATTGACAAAAACAGGTATTCGGCTATATATATATAGTTATGTGGACATATTTCTGTTTGATTATTTTTTTGTCGTTTGATAAACACAGACAGGCGCTTTTCCAGCGGGAAGTAAAAAAGCACTTCATACATAAATAAGAATACATGGCTGCAAAATGCCGTTTCCTTCTTTGTATCGTAGCCTGATTATAACTTGAACATTTCAAGTGATCTTGATGCATATAAATATATATATATATTCTTCCTTAAAGTACCTTATTTCATAAAATAATCACAATGGAAGAAGAACTGTAAGAGTGGTTTTAAAAAACATAGTAGTATGATTAATTTTGGCGAAAGGGCTTATAAAAAAGACCCGTAACGTCAACTAAAGGATCTTCTTCGCTTCAAAGTGGCTCTGAGTTTAGACGTTTCCTCTGTTCTTCTGCTCACAGTTTATCTCAGAACATAGAATCCCTTGGATTTAAATACGTATGTGCCCGGCAGGTTGCTAAGGCGTCTGATCTCTATGGGAGGTCTACAATAAATGTGGTGCCATGCACTTGCAAACAGCGCTTCGGCACTTTCCTTTGGAACATAATTAAGGTATTAACCAACTTGGCTCATGTTTTCCCTCCCAAATGGGCCTTTTTGGCTGATTTTCAAGGCATAGAAAGCCAGCCCAGCATTGTCAGCACACAGGATCAAGAGTGCTTTGCTCATTCCACTCTCCATTAATTCACTGGCCTCTGCTTCAGTCGTTTCCCAATGTCTTCTATGAACATTCTATTTTTCATTTGCCGCAACATTCTATTTAAAATGTAATTGTAAATAAGCAGTAAGCATTCCACAATGGGTAAACACATAAAATCCGCGCAACAGAAAAAAAAGCTTTAATTCGTTTCATCTCTATCTCTGCACTTTATTATGATTTTTTTTTATATATAAAGTAATTTACCAGGAAGGATACATTGAGATTTCTCTCGTGTTCAAGTATGTCCTGGGTAGGCAAGTATTTACCGTTAGGTGTCTTGCTCAAGGACACTTACTGAAGAGGTGCTCTGGCTGGGATTCAAACCTGTTTCACCACGGTTATAGAGCAGTGAAGGTACCGCTACTCCATTGGAAATGAACATACAATTTCCCCATTCCCTGAGCATTTGGCCATGTTTATTCCTTGTCATCACATTACTGTTTGGGGTGAAAATGCCATTATATTCTCTTATTTGGATCAGACACTGCAGATACTAAATGATCATTAGAGAACGTATGAAAAATTTCATTTTTTTCCTGAAAAGTATGAATGGGTCAATATTAAACTAAAATTGTGTAAGTGCACGTAGCATTAAATTCTTATCTCATATCAAAGCAAAAACAATAGATGAGGTAGTTTTGTGTATAACGATTAATTAGAATCATGCGGTGCATTTTAATCTAAGAAACAAAAAAATGGCACTTCTTTTTTCTTAACAAAAAGTGGTAGGGAAGGAGTTAAACTTTACGCTACTCTTTATATTCGTTTTACACACCGTTCCCATATGACATAGCTATATGTTAGACAGAGGATCTTGTTGTGCGTAGGGGTATGGGTGGCTTATAGTCCATCAGTAAATGAGCTGTTTGTCCTGTAGGTGGCACTATTAGTAAACACAAAGAACACGTTCAGTTGCAACATTACATTCTATGTGGCTCCGCAACACTTAAAATGCTTCTCCCTCAGCACTGTATGAGCTGGTGCTGAAGCTTTCATATACTTGGTACCATTTGTAGATTTCCACAGCACTGTAAAATAAAATTTCTTAGCAACCAACGACCTTTAACACTAAACTGTTGCTAGGAAAAAATAAAGGGTATGGGCACAATCCTGCTGCATTCAGGATCCTTTATGGACTAAACTGTGCAATGTTTCAGCTTACTGGCAGTCTTTGTCAAGCCTCAGTCAGCCAAAACATTGCATTTAAGGCTAGGGTCAGACGAATGCATTTTTCACGTCGTCTGTGAAAAAGTGCGTTCGAACGAATGGACGTATTTTTTCACGGAATACGCGATAGCGATCATATGATGCGTATTTTCGTCTTTGATTTTGTACGGATCATCAATAAAACCCTTTTTGCGTCTGGATCTTATGTTGGCTGGACATTAGCAGCGTCCGACGTCTCCTAATCACGCACACACGCCGCTAGCGGACGCAGCGCACTCTGTACGTCAGTACTAGCGGTTTCATGTCCTCGAAAAAATGCATTTGTTTGCCGCTTGCTTTGCGCGGCTGCACTTTCGTGCGGCCGTACTTCGTATATTGCCCGTCATTGGCCGTCATTTGCTGCTACTACGGCCGTGATAAAGTGAGGCTGCACGCGTGTTCGCACTGTGTTCGTCTGACCCCAGCCTAATTCCTCATTGGCAAGCAATAGGTACATTATTTAAATTGCTAAAATGCCTCTTGTACCAGGCTGGATTTGTTAAGCCTAACTTTAAAAATAGACTATAATGACTTTAAGAAAAAGTATAATTTCACTACTGAAATTCAATTACATAAATTATTGAGCAATGCCAATTACATGCAGGAAAAGCGATGCCATGGTGTTATTTAACATTTTATTCTGTAATTCCACGAACAATACAACGAAACAGAAAAAAAACCTGCGCTTCTGGTACAGCCTGAGAATGTAAAACTGCTAAGACGAACCATATTGAAAATGAGAAGATAATAAACAGGAGGCACATTGATTAACCACACATCTGTCATAACCAAATCACAATGAAGATAAACAAAAAATCATAAAACTCAATGTATTTCATGAATAATAAATCATTGCATATCTGGCATAACAAATTAATTCCTTTACAATAGTTAAATATACAAACAATGCATCATTTTATAAAAATGGACATGTCTTATTAAACTATGCTCTGTTTGGCAAATGGATTATATAATCAATTTAATACTATGGGGCAGAAACCCAGGAAAACTATAGATGATTGTTAAATACATACGTGTAGGTAGGACGCGCGATTAGCTCAATGTTTTGTCTATTAGACGTACATGTAATATGAATTAATTCGATAATTGGGAAAACACCTTGGGTCCTATTACATTGATAATGTTAACGTTAGGGCTCCCCTGTGTGAGCGTTAACGTTAGCTGTGGTTGCCCTAGCGCGGGCGCACCATCTTACAATCTGAACGCTAACAGGTTAAAAAAGGTTAGCGATTCAGCGCTTGCGCTTTTCAGCGTGATCTTACTGTTCTTTGTGCTCCCTATGCTTAACATGGGCAGCGCAAAGAGTTAATAAGCGTTAGAATGTGAGAAAACAGACCCAAGATGCAAAAAAGTGAGACAAATGTCATTTGCATGTCTTACCCAGAGTTCTGTGCTGCATACGGGGAATGTGGCACAGGAGCTCTGGGATGCAATTCTTTGAATTGCTGTGATGTGCAGGTGGCTTCTGCAATAATAAACTTTATTAATTACAGTGTGGAGGCTTTTTGTCTCATTTTTTGCCCTCCACCACAACTCAAATAAGCACTGATTACAAAGTCCTAACGTTAATTACTGTCCTGCTGCAATTAATTGAACGTTATCCACTGCTAGGACCTGTTGCTAACAGATTCTGCTTCGACCGGAATCCGTCAGCACCAGCTGAAAATGAAACCAAAAATCGGATACTCACCTCCCATCCTGCGGTGAGAACAGCGGCTCCATCCGCTTCCTCTTGCTGCCGGAAGCAGAGAGAGACTGAGGAAAAAAGTCCCCCCAGTCTCCCTCTGCGAATCACTCCACCAACCTGCCAGACTCCATGGAGGGGATGGTCGCGGCGGCGCTTAGCCACAATAAATTATTATTATGTGTCAGCGCGCTGCCACTATGTAAAGGAGGTTTGATTGATGCACATTTGGTCTTAGGATCTGATCAAGAAACCTAAAAATCACCTGGTATAAACACATCTGTTGTCACCTACATACAGTACCTCACCTTGATAAAATAACAGCATTGGCACGTCGTGAACATATTACAGGTTGAGTTTCCCCTTATCTGAAACCAAAATGCTCAAAAATCTGAAAAACTGAACCCTGAGACGACACCATAAGTGGAAAATTCCACACTTGACCTCATGTGACAGGAACAAAATTAATAAACATTGTGTTTAAAATGATCTCAAACTCTGCCCCCCCCCCAGATGTTTATTGCCTTCAACTCCAAGAATCACTTGTGTGCAATAAATGGCCAGAGAAGCACGGATGGGGGGTGTCGTTGAGAAACGTCTGGGGGGCCAAACCTTGAGATCCCTGGTATAAGGTGTATATGAAAAATAATAAGAGAATTTCATGTTTGGACTTGGGTCCCATCCCAAAAATACTGTAGGTCATTATTATATTCAAATACTCGGGGGGGGGGGGTCCGAAACACTTGCAGTTACACACCGTGAGGGCAGTATTACAAAGGTATATAGGTATACCTAAAACTGGGTTCACGCCTGAGCGTATCTCATATGCGAGTTTTACGTGCGTTTTTTGTCGGGCGTTTTATGAGTGTTTTTGACAATTAGAAATGCGCGTTGTACGTGCGTTTTTTGATGTCTATTGCTGCAAACGTGTGATAATACCCACCAAAGAAGCTCTTGTACTTCTTTGGGTGTAGGGCGTTTTACAGCGCGTTCCTACGCGCTGTACAACGCCCAGGTGTGAACCATGCTCATAGGAAATAATGGGATTTCAGTGTTTGAGCGTTTTACAGCGAGTAGGAACACGCTGTAAAACGCCCAGGTGTGAACCAGGCAGATGTATTATATATTGCTTTGAGCCAGTCATTGTGGAATATTTCCCTTAACCTCCCTGGCGGTGTTCCCGAGTGTGTCTCGGGGTTAAATTTCACCGCTGAGAGCAGTAACCCTGAGACACACTCGGGCTGTATACATCACCTCTCCGTGCGCTCCCTCGCTGATCTCTGCAGTCTCCTCCGGCGATTGCAGCGTTTTACTTCCTGGATCCCTTCTCACGAGGAGGAAACCTGGAAGCATAAGGTCGCGATCGCCGGAGGAGGCAGCTGGGGACATCGAGGGAGCGCAGGGAGAGGTGATGTATCCAGCGGCATCCTGAGTGTTGCTCGGGGTTACCGCTTCCAACATAGGAATTTAACCCCGAGCAACACTCGGGATGCCACTAGGGGGGGCAAAAAAAAATAGAGCGGTTTCAGCAAAGATTTTGCTGCAGAAATAGACTGCCAGGGAGGTTAAACATGACTAAACTTCAGAAAAATAGCGAGTAGTGGGATGTATCCAACGTGCCAAAATAGATCTATCGTTTTTAGATTTGTATGAAATGTTTAATATGTACAAAATATCCCCGTTTGTTTTTCTGGTCTCGGTGCAGCTTGTACTTTTCTATACTCGTGCACACGTGTTACACAGGCGTATTCTGAATGTCTTATAATGAAAACGTCTCGTGTGCCGTCTTGCCGAGGCTCTTGGTCGTGTTTAAAATAGAAACTAATTGAAATGTATTCATTCCAATAGAGAAGTTTAAGATTTCTTTCCGTACGGCCAGTAATACAATCTCTTTCATTTGAATATGAATTCTGAACAGAAATGTCAAAGGAAATCTCGCTTTGCCACATGTTATGTGATCTCTGCTTTAAGCCACGAGCTGATGCAGAGAGCTTTATACATTTCAATATTTATCTATTAACCTTTTATTATGTGCTAATATTATTATTATGCGAGGAATTTGGCAAACGTTCATTCACATTCGTGGTTGTTTCATTTATACCCATTAATATAACGTCTGTTTCGTCTGTGGTTTATGTTTTTTATACTTTCATGATATAATTTTGAAATCAGATACTAAAGGGGTTATTCAGAGAGAGACTATCCTGCCCCGAAATGTCACTGGACACTGAAATTTACAGGGTTATTCAAAGAGATCCGAATTGCTTGAGAAATGTAACCGAACACTGAAAATCACTTTCCTGGCCATTCGGCTATCCAGAGAGCAGGCAATTCGCCAAATCCTGGCGAATTGCCTGCACATACGGTGCCTGTTCGGTGCCTGTTCGAGGGCAGTGAAATCCCCATAAAAAAGCACTGCTTCGGCTATTCAGAGAACACAAACCAGCAGTGAAAGGTTCCCGAAATGTCCTGCCATTCGGTGGTTTAATTCGGCAAATTTATTCAGGAGAATCCCATAGGCTTCAATGTTAAAAATATTACCATTTTAATTCAATATCTAATAAACCGTTCATTATAAAATTCTGCAGTAAAGAGTCTCTTTATTTATAGATTTTTTTAGGATACTTTAAGCATTTTTTTTTTTTTTTAAAGTCCTATTTTTTTTCTTATTTTTTTTTTAACTTTACTTCTTTTTTCTGTAACAGCCCTTTTTATTATCATTCCCTGGACCTTATATGCAAATTTCAGACATTTTCGCTCAGTAGTTTCTTTGCAAACAGTGTTTCACTTTCAAACATTCATACAAACTGTTTTCCTAATTTATTCACTTCACTCGTCTGCGGTCTCGGCTTTCTCCGGAGGCTTCGCTGCGTGTGATCGGCTCCTGCTCGGGTTTTTCCGTGGTTTTCGGCAGGTTAATCCAGATGTTTTTGTGGGTTTTCGGCGTGCATTCGCTGGGTTTTGCGGTTCGTTTTCGTCGGGTTTGCGGCAGCTTTTCCCTGCAATTCGGGGACCCTGTGGTGTTTGCTGAATACACCGCAGGGTCACCGAAATTGGATCGGCAAAAGGAACCGAATTAAGGAGAACGAAGAGGCACCGAACGTGCGGTGACTTTTCGAATCTCTTTGAATAACCCTCTTAGTGTTCGGGGCCATTTGGCTATTCAGAGACCAGGCAATTCGCCAAATTCTGGCGACTTGCCTGCACGTACGATGTCTGTTCGAGGGCAGTGAAATCCCCCATAGAGAAGCAACGGTTAATCTATTCAGAGACCACTGAACAGCAGAGAAATGTCAGTGAAATGCCCTGCCATTCGGTGGTTTCTTTCGTCAGGTTTATTCAGGCGAATCCCATAGGCTTCAATGTTAAAAATATTCCCGTTTTAATTCAATATCTAATAAACCATTTATTATTTTATTCTATTATAAAAAGTCTCTTTATTTCTAGATTTTTTTTAGGATCTTTTAAGCATTTTTCAGGATTTTATTCGGCAATTTTTTTTTTCATTTTTTTCTTTTAATGTTTTTTTCATTTGTAACTGATTTTTTTATTATCATTCATTGGATTTTATATGTAAATTCCGGACATTTTCGTTCAGTTCAGTAGTTTTTTGTAAACAGTGTTTCAATTTTGAAACTTTCAAATGTACTTTTTTATTTTTCCCCGTTCGTCTGCTAGTCAGCTTTTCCGGTGGCTCTGTGGCTTTTTCCGGCGCGGTTTTTCCAGCGGGTTCAGTGGCTTTTCGGCGGGATTGCGGCGGGTTGTCCCTGCACTCCGGGGGGCCCTGCGGCGTTTGCTGAATACACCGCAGGGTGGGAACTTGTCAGCCTAGAACATAGTAACAATTTGTATGAAATGCATTATAGTTTATTCTTCTTGCCTAATATAGCCTGTATAGGAGTTAAAAATGTGCCGGCAGAGGTGGCATGTAGGTATCCCCCCTCCCCCGGTCATTTGCATACATGGGTTTTGAGGCACAAGAAATAAATAAAAAAAATTAAAAAAAAATATTCGCACGTTCCTACCGCTGATTAATGCATTTTGAAGCGGGCCCTGTCTCCATTATTATTATTATTATTATTCTTTATTTATAAAGCGCCAGCATATTCCGCAGCGCTGTACAATAAGCACAGTATAGACAGGGTTACAATACATTGAACAACATTTGACAAACAGTACAGGAGGAGATGAGGGCCCTATTCCCGTAGGAACTCACAATCTAGGAGGGTTGGGGTTGGAAACAGGAGGAGAGGACTGCAAGGTGAGAGTGATTGATGGTTGCGTCAGTGAGTTGGGTGGTAGGCTTCCCTAAATAGCAACGTTTTAAGGGAGCGTTTGAAGGAAGAGAAGTTAGGGGAAAGTCTGACAATACGAGGGAGAGCGTTCCAGAGAGTGGGGGCTGCGCGTGAGAAATCCTGCAGTCTATCATGGGAAGAGGTGATGCGGGGAGAAGCTAGGCGCAGGTCACTGTTTGACCTTAGGGAGCGGGCTGGGGTGTATTTGGTGATTAGTGAGGACAGGTAGTGGGGCGCTCCATGCAATCGGCCATCTGTAACTCAAAGGTGGAAGAATGTTTCCACGTGAAACTCAGCTTTTTCTACTTGCTTTCAACTCTTCCATTCCAAATCCACTATAAAATTCACCAAAAATGGGAAATTCCATACAATTCTTTGCAAATCGCCTGCACCACACCCAAAAAAATTGTGGACGCAGCTTCCCGTGGTAAGTGCTCTTCCCCTCGCGCAGAACAGCAGAAACTCCCACCTGCTACTGTCAACATGGGAGCAGAAATTAGACGAACTTAATAGGCAGAAAAAAGTACATTGTTTCAGTTGCTAAAATGCTTATTTTGCCAGACAGCTGCCATTTAGCCTGTAATAAATATGGGATTGTGACTTGAAACAGCACGTCTTAAGTTACATATTAATAAGAACATTAAAGCTAATTTAGATCAAACATTAGATTTTTAATTCCAAAAGTATAAATGCAGAAGAAGTGGCAAAATAACTAGTATGTACCGTGCCAGGTTTTTCCTTGCCAACTGGAAGAGTAGGTTGTGCAGCGCTGTGGACCATTGAATTTACGCTTCTGTTGTATGATCAGGCCATAAAGCTACACCCTGCAGTTTGACCATCTGCAACTCGATCTGCCGTGAGGTGGATACTGAATGTGAAGACGCAAGAAGATGCTAAACAGTAGAAATGTCTCCTGGCCTGACACCTATGTATATGTATAAAAAAAAAAGAAAACCGTGAAATGGAGATAACTCTACCCATCCGCTATAAATGTAGGAAATATAATAAAATCTTGGAATGGTCTTAAACCTGAATCAAAACTTATCTTTAGAATATTGAATGAATATTTATTCAATCTATTCAAATAAATGAATATTTTCATTTTATCCCAATGCTTTCTTATTTTTATTATTGCTTTTTCCTTAAATCTATTAATAATATGAATACAGGTTGAGCGCCTGTAATTCGGGAATGATTGGGACGCCTTGCACTCCGGATTTCAGACTCTTCCGGATTTCCTGATCCAATTTTTCAAAGGAAGGAGATTGCAGTGGGACAGCTGCAGACTCCTTCCCGCTACCGCTCTGCAGTGTTTATTCAAGGCCATGCTGCCCGTGACCCCAGGCAGCATGTAACACGCTGGGGCTGCCCAGTGGCTCCCACTGTGTGCCGCGGTCTGGTGCAGCGCTCGGGAGCCAGGTTCCCAAGCGGCAGTGACTATCCAGACGCCCCCCCCTGGTCAGCAATCATTAAAATTTGGATGGCTACAAAAATACTGGATTTTAGGATTCTGAATAAGGGGTGCTCTCCCTGTATAAATCAGTAACGTTCAGTGATAATCTAATGCATTCATAACCAATGTACCAATGTTAATGTAACGGGCTGCGCACGCCAGTGCTGGCCTGTCAGGGGTATCTGGGGACCAGAGTTGGGGAAACACTGCCATAGCCTATAATGGATCTGGCAAGTTTACAACAGTTAAGGCTAGGGTCAGACGAGCGTGATTTCTACGGACTGTATGTCCATTCACACGGACGGACGTCAGTACGGAAGACGCAGTAGTGGCCACAGAGTCCGTTTATTCACTGACGTATATTTTGACGGATGTAGAGAAAATAAAATAAAAGGCAAAACCATTTTGTCCGTGAAAAATGCTGGACGTATAAATGCCGCCCGTCTAACCACGTTCCATCACTCACACACAAAGCTATGCAGACATTGCGGACGCAGCGCACTTTGTGCGGCCGTTCTAGGAGTTAGACGTTCTTGCCTGCCTTGCGTCCGTTGTGCATCCGCAGTTCAGTGCGGACGTACTTCGTGTAACGGGCTTCGATGGGCTTTCCGTCATGCTATCACGGACGTACTTTTAGGCGCAATCACGGACGTGAACACTACGCTCGTCTGACCCCAGCCTAAGTTAGCACCAATTTTGGAATCGGGTCCTGAGTTGGTAACTATAGCAGAACTCTGGTTAAATGCACAAGATACTTGTATTCTAGCCCCAGAGGGCTCTATTCTGACCCTGGTATAAACTTTACAAAGTAAAGTTTGCAAAGGTTCTGGTTAAGTTTATACCAGTGTCAGAATAGAGCCTTCTGGGGCTAAATTACAAGTCTGTTGTAGATTTAATCAGAGCTCGGATACAGTTACCAACAGACTTGTAATCTTGCCTCAGATGGCTCTATTCCAACCCTGGTGTAAACTTAACCTGAACCTTTGTAAACTATACTTTAAGTTTACGCCAGGATTGGAATAGAGCCGTCTGGGGCAAGATTACAAGTCTGTTGGTAACTGTATCCGAGCTCTGATTCAATTATACAACAGACACGGAGCCCTATTCCACAGTGGCCGGTAAAACAGAGATGGTAAGTAAGAAAATGTGCACCTGTAGGCCGTACAGTTAACAAAATCACTTAACACCAGCTTTTAGGAGATGGTATTTCTTAGTGAATGGAAGCGCAAGTTACCTTGGAACAGCTTGCGTTTCTATTCGTAGGTTCAAAATAGTGTCTCCTATACAAAGTATAGGAGACGTTAATTTACAGTAACCTGGCGCAGCGAAACACAACACTTGAGCCGCAAGTCCAGCCCAGTTTGAGGCAAGAGTGTAATAGCGATTATGATGATATGTATGTTCTCTTAACGACAACGTGGAAAAGGGCCCTTGAAATCTAACCACAGTGTATTTAAAGATCCTATAGGAAAATGCAGCATCTCAGTCACTTATAAACAGACAAGTTGCACAGGCTACCAATGCGGAATAGCCAGGACGTCCCATGTGGATACGTTATCTTCCTGCATCATATATTTTATGCATTATAACATAGAGCAGGCCTCAAAATTTCCACTCGCCTGCTCGCATTTGACGAGTGGAAATTACATGAGGGCGAGTGGGAATGCAGAGGCAGGGCAGGATAAGGGGTTAAGTGGGGCAACTAGTGGCGAGTAACTCTTAAGGCCTGGCTAGTAGCTTGGAACTTGAAAATTTTAGCCCTGACATAGAGACTTGGCCACTCGCCAGTCTCTCCTCCTAGGCAATAGAGGTTGAGCGCCTACAAAGCGGTCTCACTACAGGAGATTAAGAGGTAATTAGTTCATGCCACAGCTGCAGATCCTCTCATTATAAAGTTAATGGAGCTCCAGCCAAAGCTTATACCAATTGTACAAAATCTTCTTTATTGATTATTGACAGCACTGCTCATCGATTTATGAATTTAGAGGGCTTAGTCAAAGAGCACTGAAATTTCGTTGCTCTTTCATTCGGCGTACTTCGGCGAGCACAATTCGCTGGCCCTGCGATCCGTCGACTGCCACCGATAAGCCCACCGAATAGAATCGATAAACCACCAAGCGCAGCTGCTGATCCGCCGAAAAAAACCAAACGCCCAGCTGCCGAACAGGGGGTAAAAAAAAAAGGGCAATTTTTAAAAGGCGTTTTAAACAAAAATAATACACGGAAATGGTACTGTATATAAGGTCCTATGAATAACAATAAAAAGGTCTGTTACAGAATAAAAAAAACACCATTTAAATAATCGGAATTAAAAATTTTGCCGAAAAAAAATCCAGAAAAATTCAAAAAAATAAATTAATAAAAAGACTTTTTGAGGCAAATGAAGAGAATGAAACAGTTGAATAAAAATTTAATAAACACAGGGATTTTTTTTTTACATTGAAACCTATGGGATTCACCTGTTTAAACCTGTTGAACGAAACCACCGAAAATATGGGCATTTCGCCAACTTTTTGTTGCTGTTCGGCGTTCTCTTAATAGATTAACCATTACTCCTCTATGGGGATTTCACTGCTGCCTAATTGCCAGCTTTTTGAATAGCTGAATTGCCATGAAATTGCCACGTGTGGGGAAATTCACGATTCGGTGCAATTCAGTGGCCAATTTGGCTCTCTTTCAATAACTTGAACCCAGGACATACTTGAAAACGAGAGAAATCTCAATGTATCCTTCCTGGTAAAATACTTTATAAATAAATAACTCCTTACGGTTGCATTGCCATTGCCTAGGATGCCAAAATGACGTGTGAACAGCTCTTAGATTGGAGTTTTTGAAAAGGCTCGTCATGACAGCATTGAGAATGAAAAGTTTATCCCAGCATGCACTTTCCATCCAATGGCCATTAATAGAAACCAAAGCCTCTAATTTTGTTTCACACGGTATAATGGGAATAAGCACAGATGACATTTTTCTCTTTGTTATGAATTATACATGTTGCTGGGCTGGATGCATTTGGTGGTTGCAGCTGCCCCATCGAGTAATAGGCGCGACCCCACCCCTCCTGTACAATGGCTGGAGTAGCTCGTTCTCCATCTGGCAGATGCACATTAACGTCTCCCATATAAAATATAGGCGACGTTAATGTAAAGTAAGGAGCCGTAATGTCCAACTTTTCAAACAGAGTGCTACGTCCTCGGCCCCCACGGCGCTTCCTGGGGGGTCAGGGCGCCTAGTGGCATCGCTGGCTGGCCGGTTGCCAGTAGTGAGAGCTGGTAGAACGGCATCTGTGGGGGCGGGGCTTAGCATAATAATGAGGAGCCACCAGCCTTTAAAGCAGGGCGAGAGGATCTTCTCCTCGCCCTGACGTGGAGTGAAGTTCCCGCATCGCCTGTTGTCTGCATTTTCGCTTACTGATTACTGTTACCGATCTGTTGCTTGTACGAGGACCCTGTATTGTTGACTGACCCGGCTATCTTATTTGACCATTCTCTCGCTTGATCCTCTTTGTATTTTTGTCTGTGTGCTATTTTAGGTATCTGGTTTATTGTTTGTACCGCCCTGAGGTCTCTGTTGTTTGTTGATCTGCCCTAATCGCAAGGCGTTCAGTTGTATCTGTTTTGTCAGTTTGTGTGTCTAATTATTGCTCCAGTGGCCTGTTGTATGTACCTGCTGCTTACAGACTATACTCCAAGTTTTGTTCATTGTGTGACTGCCCTGCAGGCTGCACAACTCACCTACCTCGCTAAGTATCTGTGTATTCCGAGTCGCTATACAGAATCCAATCTCTGATTGAAGGCCTGCCCTGCAGGCTGCTGAACTCAGAAAGTTCCTATGTATGGTTCAAAACAAAAATACGGTGTTGCCTCTGCTGTATGTGCTTCCTGTATCACGACCATTGATATTCAGCAATCTGAAACTTATCTTGACCATGTTTTTCTTGTATCACGTTATTGTATCTGTTTATTTAGAGTTTTTGGGTTTGCACTAAGGCTAGGGACAGATGAGCGCATTTTCTGCGGCCACCGTCAAAATGTACGTCGATGCGTGCGCACGCATTTTTTCACGGAATACGCTTAAGTGGTCAGACGATGCGCAATTCTGGACGTATTTCATGACGATGGGGTGAAAAGAAGTCTAGGGAAATCCGGCTGTTTGAACGTTATGTTGGCCGCACACTAGCAGCGTCTGACATCTCCTAATCACGCACACACGCTGCTATGCGGCCGCAGCGCACTCTGTACGTCAGTACCAGCGGTTTAACGTTCTCGAAAAAATGCGTTCATTTTCCACTTGCGTTGCGCGGCCGGACTTTTGTGCGACCGGACTTCGTATATTGGCCGTCATTGCCCGTCATCTGCTGCTAGTGCGGCCGTGATTATGTGCGCCAGAACGCGCGTTCGCACTGCCTCAGTCTGACCCTAGCCTAAGCGGTCTTTTGGTCTCGAAACCAATTGACCAATGGTCTGTCCATTTACTCCCTGGCTTGGGAGATCAAGTCATACAGTATCTTTATTGCTTCCTGTACCTGAGAAATCTGTCCAAAAGAATCCAAAATAACCCATTCGAGGTGAGTGCCATAGCGCACCGTTACACAGAGGTTGTATCTCGGCAGGAATAGGACTCTAAAACATTAAGCAGAGTGATTGAGTCGCTTCGCTGTACGGCTTGAGAGCTCTGCTTAGCGCCAACATTGGAATAGGACCCCAAGTGTATTTAATTCCCTAGGAGATAATGTAAATCATATGAATCACAGTATATGTTGGCAACCCATTAAAGAGTCTTTATATCCTCAGCCACTGCCAGTAAAATAAACGTGTTTTGAAGCAGAAAAGCCCAAACATTTGCAGCTTATTTATTCATTCATTTGAGTTATAATGGATACATTTTGGATTAAATATGCCCCAATTTCACTTTTCTGTATGAGGTCTTCTTTCCCCAATACTCTCTTTTTCTAGAACGATCTGACGGAAATAAAAAAAAAAATAAAGAAAATATGCCGGTGCAGATAATAAATAAGTGTAGAATGGATTTCTTTCTGCTCCAGTTCCCAAACTTCAGAAACAGCTTCCCTTGCAGTTCTCTCCTCGGCTGCTCATTGTCATCCACAAAGCTCCCTAGGAATGGGAGAAATCATTAGCTCTATGCAGTTGGGTGTCAGACACAGTGAGCTGTAAAATACGCTTTTAAATCAGGAATGTTACAGCATGTTTGCGTTGACACAGTCACACCGTGCTTTAACCCCTTCAGTATAAACATTTTTGCAATGTTTTGACATATTTACACTCAGCCATGATTCTTCCCTTCTTTTATAGTAAGTGCACCCAAACATCTGATAACCCATATGGATACGTAACGCAACACTGATTACGGGAAAAGAATACTTAAAAATGTGAAAAATTAAAACCATGCTAAAATTTAAAGAGTGGCTGCAGCCGTTAACAAGTTGCCATTGTATTTGTGTTTTGTTTTTAATATCTTGCAGTTTATTACTTTGTGCGAAGGAATCTGTTGGTGCTTTATAAATGCTTGCAACTGTAACTTTTATTCAAAGAGATCCGAATTGTGGCCGAAAGGTAACTGAACTCTGAAATTCAGCGTTCGGTTACCTTTCCTGGCCATTCGGCTATTCAGAGTGCAGGCAGTTCGCCAAATCCTGACGAATTGCCTGCACATACGGTGCCTGTTCGAGGGCAGTGAAATCCCCATAGAGAAGCAATGCTTCGTCTATTCAGAGAACACAAAACAGCAATGAAAAGTTGCCGAATTGTCCTGCTGTTCGGTGTTTTCATTCGACAGGTTTATTCAGGAGAATCCCATAGGCTTCAATGTTAAAAAATATTCCCGTTTTAATTCAATATCTAATAAACCGTTGATTATAATATTCTGCAGTAAAAAGTCTCTTTATTTATAGGTTTTTTAGGATCTTTTAGGCATTTTTCGGGGGGGGAGGTTTTGCCAGAAAAATCCTTTTTTTTTTTTATTTTTTTTTAAATCTATATTTCTTTTTCCTGTAACAGCATTTTTATTATCATTCATTGGATCTTATATGTAAATTTCAGACATTTTCATTCTGTAGTTTATTGCAAACAGCGTTTCACTTTTTAAACATTCAAGTGTACTGTTTTTTTTTTACTCCATTCGTCTGCGGTGTCGGGTTTTTCCGGCGGCTGCTCTGCGTGTGATTGGCTCCTGCTCGGGTTTCTCCGGCGTGTTTGGTGGGTTAATCCAGATGTTTTTGCGGGTTTCGGCGTGCATTCGTCTGGTTTTGCAGTGAGTGTTCGTAGGGTTTGCGGCGGCTTTTCCCTGCACAACGACAGCCCTGTGGTGCTTGCTGAATACACCGCAGGGTCGCCAAAATGGGATCGCCGAATCGCACCGAATTGAAGAGCATGAAAAGTGACCGAACGTGCAGTGACTTTTCGATTCTCTTTGAATAACCCTGTTTGTATTTTTGTACCTACTGTAACAATTCAATGTTTTTGAACCCAGGACATACTTGAAAACGAGAGAAATCTCAATGTATCCTTTTTGGTAAAATACTTTATAAATGAATAAATAATAAATGAATGAATAAATTGGGATGGCATAAAGCCTTGAAACCCAGTAATAATGTCTGATAAGAAGATGATGACCCCTATACCAACCAAGGGCTCGATTTTAATTTGACCCAATGGCTGAAATTTTGGACTTTTTTGGAAAGTTTTTGATTGAAAAATGTTAGTTTACCAGCCTTTTGATTCGCTATAACAGTTTGGATCGATTTATTGGCTCTCGCTGCTATACTTCCCAATGTAAATATCAGCTTTAGTGATCCAATACTAGTTTAAATGAGTGAATTTTAATTTCAATTGAAGAATAAAAACACTAGAGGTAAGTAAGTATATTTTTCCGATTTCCAAAAAAATTTCAAATACTGAAACGTGCTGATAAATGGATTTTCAGGCAGGGAAATGGACGGATTTAGACGGAGATCTTATTTATTTTATTTTTTTACACATTAGTCTTTTCAAAGAGACATGTTTAAAGGCATAAATCTGTATGATGCTGGTCGAAAATAAGCTTTATTGGTCATTTTACCGGCCCACTTTTCTCGGACTAGCGGCATTTGTTCCAATATTGGCTCTGGACGATTTTTTTTCAACTGAATCGGGCAATATCTCGAAAAAATATTTAACGCAAACAGACAATATTTAAAAAAAATAATAATTGGCCAATAAAAATTGAGCCCCGGGTGTTTGACAGCGAGTTGCTAAAGGGAAATATTAGTGTGATGCCATTAACCCTCAGTGGCTCTTTGTTACTATTAAACCATTATAATAGTGGATCGAAATGTAACAGTTGGGAACCACTAAATGATACCGACAGCGGTGTCCCCTGCAATAGTGATTCCCAACTCTGCTCCTCATGGCCCCTAACAGGACAGGTTTGCAGGATATGTGAAGCACAGCACAGGTGATATGATTTGCTGCTCAGTGATTGCAGGATTCAGTCTGCATTTCCCCAAGGTGATCTGCAAAATCTGGCCTGTTAGAGGGTCCTGAGGACCAGCGGCGTAGCGTGGGTTGTCAGCGCCCGGGGCAAGGCAAGAATTGTGCGCCCCCCCAACCTGTGGACACAGTAACACACCCTTATTCCTTTCTATCAGTAGAGTATTGACCCTTTTACCCCACAAGCACTTCTATTGTATATTAACAAAATACTGATATAATAAAAAAATGAAACACACATGCCCCCCACGCTACACCACTGTTACCAGTCACCCTGTCCCAGTATGCACTAGCATAGTTCCACTCTCACACTATACCCAGTCACTCTCTCCCAGTACCTCAGTCACCCTCTCCCTCAAGTACCCCCAGTCACTCTCTCAAAGTACCCCACTTTTTCCCAGTACCCCAGTCACGCTCTCCCAGTACCCCAGTCACGCTCTCCCAGTACCCCCAGTCACGTTCTCCAAGTACCCTCAGTCACGCTCTCCCAGTACCCCCAGTCACGCTCTCCCAGTACCCCCAGTCACGCTCTCCCAGTACCCCCAGTCACTCTTTCTCTCTCCAAGTTCCCCCACTTTCTCCCAGTACCCCCATTCATCCTCTCCCCATACCCCCAGTACCCCCTCACTGTGTGTGTTGGTTACACTGCTCTGGTGTCACACAGTGTCGCCTACCTGCATGGAGTTGCTGGTGGTCCGGGGGGTGGGTTGTCCAGGGTTCTTAGTGGGGACCGGATTTTAAATGTGCTGCAGGGCAGGCGCCTCCCTCCCCCCTCCCTGTTCAGCGGCCGCAGGGCTGCTAGCGGTGGGGTGCTGGCACAGGGCTTAAAGGGGGGCTGACAAGCGTGATATAGGGTGTTTCATCGAATAATGCTGCACTGCTTCATGTGACTCATGTCAGTGTTGAGGAGTCAGGACAGGACCAGAATTTTATGTTCTGCTCCTCCCTTCCGGATGCTGAGTGCTAAGTCACCGCCGGCACTGCAAAACCTGGCGGCTGCACGTGCAAGGGCCTCTCACAGACACCAGTGTCTGTGAGTGGACACCTTGCCGATCCCTGCTGGAAAATATTAGTGGTTCAAATTTCTTTTGAAATTTTGCGCCCCCTAAGAAAATTGCGCCCGGGGCGACCGCCCCCGAGGCACCCCCCACGCTACGCCACTGCTGAGGACCACTGCACTACAGGGTTGCATAAGACTCCATAAAAACGAGTGCGAGTCTGTACGTACTTGCGTAAGCAAAGTTGCCCCGGATCTGCGGTAAGACACTTGGATCGAGCTGTTCCTGGGTTCTACCGCATATGGCTAGAAGTGCCGGCGGATTCCACCACTGTCTGCACTGTAGCAATAGAAATAAGGATTTTTTTTTTTTTTGTTAATTTGACAATTTTTATTGTGCACAATATAGTATACGAAAGTCAGTACAATGCAGTCATATCATTAGCAGGAAGTCACGATGAAAGAATAAATGTACAATTCGTAATAGAAGTCACAGTGTTCATCCTTTTTTTTTTTCGTACTGTTCCAACGCTAGACTGACCCCGTAGCTCCCATACTTATAGCTCAAAAATAACTCCTCTCACTAAATTTGTTTGGGCAGTTAAATGTTTTGTTTGCGTTGTTTTGCTTTTCTTCTTGAGATTTTTCGTTTGTTTAGTCACTAGACTATGATTTCTCTTAACGAATTTGCTGATTTTGTCTAAATGAGAAACAACCCAAAAAAAAACAAAAAAATAAATAATTATTTTTAATACATGAAGTGGTTTTACAAAATAAAAATCACTTAACACCGGGGTCTCACGAGTCACAAATAATGAGCTACTGATGGTTGGTTATTCTCCAGCTGGCCAAGCAAAGTTTGCCAATTTGGCGGAATAGCGGCCCTAGTCGTTGAAATACATAGGCCCCTATTATATTCTTCGAACAAATTCATCCGCGCAGCGCAATTTTTTTGCGTACAGCGTTAAGCGTTATCGCGCGAAAATTAACGGTGGTGTTACGATCCGAATGCATTTTCGCATCCGTCCGAAAATAACATTAGTAAAAACTACGCACAAAACAAAGAGTAATACGCGCGCAGTAACGTAGCGCACATTAATCAGTGTGCGGACTGTTTTTTTTGCGGGATTCAGCCAATCAGAATTAAGAACCTTAATTGACATCAATTTACCTTAATTGACTCACGTTTTTGCGCCTGTCAAAGTAAATCTGAGTATATATGCTGCTGCAATAAAAAAAAAAAACGCAGGAATTTCACAATTTTATTGTTTGGGTATGAGTAGAATGTGTATTTTTTTTTTCGTTTTTCGTTTCGGCCAGAACGTTCAGATTTGCTGTTACCACCAGGTTTTCAAACACGTTAAAATTATGCGCGCAAACGCCATTGGTAAAAAGATTGGAATACCATCCGCGTACAAGCACACGAACGAATTTGCGCTCACAATGTTAAGTATAGGATGCGCACAGTTCATCACGCACGTGCAGGTCCATCCGCGTTAAACGATAACGCGCATCGTTTGTGCGAACGTTGTAATACGACGTTCAGCGCAAAGGCTTTTGCCCCTCGCGGAAATGCGCATTTGCGCGCGCAAAAACAAATGCGCGAGGAATGTAATCGAGCCCTTAGTGGGGCTGTTAAGTTTACAGCTAACGGTTTAAAGGCTGTATGTGAATAGGGCCCAATGAATTTAATGATAGCATGAAACATATGATGCGGGTAATGTGCCTCTTAAACCATCAATGATAAGACATATCTAAAATGCTTTTAAAGATTAGACCACCTGCTGCTTGTTTTAGATCTTAATTTGCAGACCATCTTCTGTGTGCACAAGTGTATTTACAGAGCACACATCACTATGGAAATGACCACACTGTGAGAAAACAGGAGCCCAAAACCCTGCACAAAAATGCATGTACCTCACCCCCACCTAGTGTGCCACCCCTATCCTCTTAGATTGTAAGCTCTTGAGCAGGGTCCTCTCTCCTACTGTACTGTGTGTTGAACCTGTATGTATATTTGTTATTTTGCCTCCCATTGTACAGCGCTGCGGAACTTCTGATCGCTTTATAAAAACTTGTAACTGTAATATTTTCTTATTCTTTAATTGAAGTTAAAATTAATTAAATTAGCATTATTTAATTTTTTTTTAAAAAAATTCCAAAACTTTTAGAATTCAGCTTTTCTTCCCAGAAACATGCGGACATCTGAATATCCATACTAGACTGTGCTCGGTTAACACATGTTGCGGCAGCCGGCGGATGTTTATCATAGGAAAATTGTGTTAACAAACCCTATTTAAATGGGGATTTCAGCCTGTGTGCATGTTATATTTGGGAGAAGGTGTACGGTAGGTCTGCTGTGGAGTTGTATTGTTTATCCTGGTTCGAAATCCTTTGAAATGCGTTAAAATACTTCCTATTCAGTAAAAAAAAAAAAAAAAATCCTGCCACCCATGGATTAGGACTTTGAAGTCACCAATCCGGCTTCAAAGGCTTCTTACAATGCTATTAATCACAGTTTAGCCTGTGAAGATATAGCCAGGGAAAACATTTGGACATCTCGTGCTAAACTCTGTAAAACTTTGAAATCCAGCGCATGTCTTGCACATGAACGGAACACATCACTTCCTCTGGAAACCAAGGTCACTAACATTGTTTTTTTCTTTTTATATTTGTTTTCTATCATTTTTTATTTTTTTTTAATAAACCCGCAGCTATCGAGTAATGATCCTCGCCTCAAGATTATAGTTTACATAGGTATTGAAAATACTGAGCTGCATCTTATTGCTTTCCTACTCTTATTTAAAGGGGCATTCCAGCGTGGAAATGATAACCTATGTAAATAATAAAAAGTATTTACTGAATAGCCAGCCGCCTTAACACGGGGTCAGGAAGGAATTGTTTACGTGACACCTTACTAGATGGTTGTCCAAGTTGTTTTGCCTCCCTCTGGACTAGCAGATAAGGAAAGAATCTTTTGGGCATGTTTTTTTAATTCCATTTTTTTTAAAATAAATAAATAAGTAAAAATATGAAAAAGTAATGTAAAACCTGTTAAAACACTTTTTATTATTATTATTTATGGAGCTGCCATCTCCAGTAATTTAGCCGTGGTGTAACTACAATGGTCTCAGTGGTTGTAACCATTATAGAGTCCAGCCTTCCATGTGACCTGGACTTGACCAGCTACCTGATTCGTAGAGTAACATGCTGTGAGCCATGGGCATCAGATACGGTCCTCTCTCGTGGGGCCTGGACTTGACCAGCTGCCTGATCCATAGAGTAACATGCTGTGAGCGACGGGCATCAGCCACGGGCCTCTCTTGTGGTGCCTGGAATTGACCAGCTACCTGATTCGTAGAGTAACATGCTGTGAGCCATGGGCATCAGGCACGGTCCTCTCTCGTGGTGCTTGGACTTGTCCAGCTACCTGATCCGTAGAGTAACATACTGTGAGCAGTGGGCATCAGCCATAGTCCTCTCTCAAGGGTGAAACTCTTTATTTGCTACTGAACATTTTTATGGTTAACCCCTACACATCACTCTTCCTCTTGTAGAGTAAATACAACAAGAAAGAATGTTTGCGCTCAATACCCTAAATTTATGGGTAGCTGCAAACATAAAAATTGCCTTACCTGCATTGAGAGGAAAAACAGAATGCCAGCGCACTATTCCTACCTTACACTAAATAATATTATTTCACTGGAACAGTGGTTCCCAATACTGGTCCTCAGGTTCCCCTAACACCCCAGGTTTACCAGATATGTGAAGCACAGCACAGGTGATATGATTTGCTGCTCAGTGATTGCAGGAATTCAGTCTGTATTCCCACAAGGTAAACCTTAAAATCTGGCCTGTTGGGGGTATTTGGGGACCGGGGTTGGGTACCACTGATCTAGATAATAATTTGTAGATTAGATGGAGATGAGTCCATTTGAAGACTCTGCTTTTTGCCACAATGTCACTACGGTAGCTGTATGAGTTACATTCCAGTACATAACATATAAAGCATTGTTAATGCACAAATGAATTGGAAAGTTCATTTAGCTTCTTTTCCGTCTTGTTTCTCCGAAAGGTAACCTGGCTCAGTCAAGAGCAAGAGTGACAGCAGCTTCAAGATCTCTACCTCCGCAGCTAAACGCAGGGCGCATCAAGGTCAGTAGTTGTCAAACCCGGACCTGTTGGAGATTGATATGTTTTATATGGGTGTGTTGACTCATGTTGACCTGCGATTAAATATTTTACATATTTATTATATTACAAATTATATATTACTACAACCAGTAAAGAAACTAGAAATTAAATATTTATTTTAAAGTGAAGCCACAATGGACAGTTTCAGTCTAATGTTAGATCTTTAAAATTCTATATATACATTATGCCATCAGTTATATTTTGGCATAGAATTCTATGCTTGCAACAGTCTCTGCTGGGACTTGAGTTAACCTAATATATACATTGTAGCAGTCTGCCAGGGTTCAATTAAAATGTGACCTTTATTTACACATGCTAAAAAAAATGTATCACACTGTAATTACAATGTGGAACTAAACCACAGGAAACTGGTGCGAAAAACATGTAAAAACACAAGGGTTTTTCACACCAGATTCTATAGGCAAATAACTAGACTTGTGATACAGTGGTAAATGGAATTTATTTATCGTACAGTTGTACATCACTAGCATACCCTTTCATAATTTCTATTTTAAAAAAATCGGCAAAAAATTATATATCTACTACTTCATAAATATTCATTCACACTGACTTTTTTTGTATAGACTTTGTCTCTGGTTTTGACATCAAGTACTTTTTTGTACTGATGCTATGATTTGCAAAAATGTTGTCATTGCACTGTAATTCAATGAAGGTGTTTTTAACCTGATACATGCCTAAAAGATGGAACATCTGTTCCCATAAACTTTGAGGACATGAGAAATGAGCATTAAGAAATAAGAAGCTTGTTGTAACACAGAGTGCTAGAACTATCAGTTTTAAACATTTGAAGCTTGATATGAAAAGGAAAGAAATTCTTTATAATTCTCTCACCTAGCAGTCCATCACTCTCACCTAGCAGTCCGTCACTCTCACCTTGCAGTCCGTCACTCTCACCTAGCAGTCCGTCACTCTCACCTAGCAGTCGTCACTCTCACCTAGCAGTCCGCCACTCTCACCTAGCAGTCCGTCACTCTCACCTAGCAGTCGTCACTCTCACCTAGCAATCCGCCACTCTCACCTAGCAGTCCTTCACTCTCATCTTGCAGTCTGTCACTCTCACCTAGCAGTCCGTCACTCTCACCTAGCAGTCGTCACTCTCACCTTGCAGTCCGTCACTCTCACCTTGCAGTCCGTCACTCTCACCTAGCAGTCCGTCACTCTCACCTAGCAGTCGTCACTCTCACCTAGCAGTCCGCCACTCTCACCTAGCAGTCGTCACTCTCACCTAGCAGTCCGCCACTCTCACCTAGCAGTCCGCCACTCTCACCTAGCAGTCCTTCACTCTCATCTTGCAGTCTGTCACTCTCACCTAGCAGTCCGTCACTCTCACCTAGCAGTCGTCACTCTCACCTTGCAGTCCGTCACTCTCACCTTGCAGTCCGTCACTCTCACCTAGCAGTCCGTCACTCTCACCTAGCAGTCCGTCACTCTCATCTTGCAGTCTGTCACTCTCACCTAGCAGTCCATCACTCTCACCTAGCAGTCGTCACTCTCACCTTGCAGTCCGTCACTCTCACCTTGCAGTCCGTCACTCTCACCTAGCAGTCCGTCACTCTCACCTAGCAGTCGTCACTCTCAGCTAGCAGTCCGCCACTCTCATCTTGCAGTCTGTCACTCTCACCTAGCAGTCTGTCACTCTCACCTAGCAGTCCGTCACTCTCACCTAGCAGTCGTCACTCTCACCTAGCAGTCCGTCACTCTCACCTAGCAGTCCTTCACTCTCATCTTGCAGTCTGTCACTCTCACCTAGCAGTCCGTCACTCTGACCTTGCAGTCCGTCACTCTGACCTTGCAGTCCGTCACTCTGACCTTGCAGTCCGTCACTCTCACCTTGCAATCTGTCACTCTCACCTTGCAGTCCGTAACTCTCACTTTGCAGTCCGTCACTCTCACCTAGCAGTCCGTCACTCTCACCTAGCAGTCCGTCACTCTCACCTAGCAGTCCGTCACTCTCACCTAGCAGTCGTCACTCTCACCTAGCAGTCCGCCACTCTCACCTAGCAGTCCTTCACTCTCATCTTGCAGTCTGTCACTCTCACCTAGCAGTCCGTCACTCTCACCTAGCAGTCGTCACTCTCACCTTGCAGTCCGTCACTCTCACCTTGCAGTCTGTCACTCTCACCTAGCAGTCCGTCATTCTCACCTAGCAGTCGTCACTCTCACCTAGCAGTCCGCCACTCTCACCTAGCAGTCCTTCACTCTCATCTTGCAGTCTGTCACTCTCACCTAGCAGTCCGTCACTCTCACCTAGCAGTCGTCACTCTCACCTTGCAGTCCGTCACTCTCACCTAGCAGTCCGTCACTCTCACCTAGCAGTCCGTCACTCTCACCTAGCAGTCCGTCACTCTCACCTAGCAGTCGTCACTCTGACCTTGCAGTCCGTCACTCTCACCTTGCAATCTGTCACTCTCACCTTGCAGTCCGTCACTCTCACTTTGCAGTCCGTCACTCTCACCTAGCAGTCCGTCACTCTCACCTAGCAGTCCGTCACTCTCACCTAGCAGTCCGTCACTCTCACCTAGCAGTCCGTCACTCTCACCTTGCATTCCGTCACTCTCACCTTGCAGTCCGTCACTCTCACCTAGCAGTCCGTCACTCTCACCTAGCAGTCCGTCACTCTCACCTAGCAGTCCGTCACTCTCACCTTGCAGTCCGTCACTCTCACCTTGCAGTCCGTCACTCTCACCTAGCAGTCCATCACTCTCACCTTGCAGTCCGTCACTCTCACCTTGCAGTCCGTCACTATCACCTTTCAGTCCGTCACTCTCACCTAGCAGTCCGTCACTCTCACCTTGCAGTCCGTCACTCTCACCTTGCAGTCTGTCACTCTCACCTAGCAGTCCGTCATTCTCACCTAGCAGTCGTCACTCTCACCTAGCAGTCGCCACTCTCACCTAGCAGTCCTTCACTCTCATCTTGCAGTCTGTCACTCTCACCTAGCAGTCCGTCACTCTCACCTAGCAGTCGTCACTCTCACCTTGCAGTCCGTCACTCTCACCTTGCAGTCCGTCACTCTCACCTAGCAGTCCGTCACTCTCACCTAGCAGTCCGTCACTCTCACCTAGCAGTCGTCACTCTGACCTTGCAGTCCGTCACTCTCACCTTGCAATCTGTCACTCTCACCTTGCAGTCCGTCACTCTCACTTTGCAGTCCGTCACTCTCACCTAGCAGTCCGTCACTCTCACCTAGCAGTCCGTCACTTCACCTAGCAGTCCGTCACTCTCACCTAGCAGTCCGTCACTCTCACCTTGCATTCCGTCACTCTCACCTTGCATTCCGTCACTCTCACCTAGCAGTCCGTCACTCTCACCTAGCAGTCCGTCACTCTCACCTAGCAGTCCGTCACTCTCACCTTCAGTCCGTCACTCTCACCTTGCAATCTGTCACTCTCACCTTGCAGTCCGTCACTCTCACTTTGCAGTCCGTCACTCTCACCTAGCAGTCCGTCACTCTCACCTAGCAGTCCGTCACTCTCACCTAGCATTCCGTCACTCTCACCTTGCATTCCGTCACTCTCACCTAGCAGTCCGTCACTCTCACCTAGCAGTCCGTCACTCTCACCTTGCAGTCCATCACTCTCACCTTGCAGTCTGTCACTCTCACCTTGCAGTCTGTCACTCTCACCTTGCAGTCCGTCACTCTCACCTTGCAGTCCGTCACTCTCACCTTGCAGTCCGTCACTCTCACCTTGCAGTCCGTCACTCTCACCTTGCAGTCCGTCACTCTCACCTTGCAGTCCGACACTCGCACCTTGCAGTCAGTCACTCTCACCTAGCAGTCCATCACTCTCACCTAGCAGTCCATCACTCTCACCTAGCAGTCCATCACTCTCACCTAGCAGTCCATCACTCTCACCTTCCCCTTCTTTCTGTACCTCGCCTTCTTCCTCACTGATCTTGTCTGTGGGGCACACCTCTGTGGAATAGTTTTTTTGCGGCTTCTGCCCCTGTGACTTGTCATTATTCAGCATTTTTGTTGGCTCTGTTACCGCTTTCATACTGTATTATGTTACTTCATTGTACGTGTCATTACTTTGCAAATAACTTATTGTTATTGACCGCTTTTGCCTCCAGCTTTGAATAATAAAAGAAGAATTAAAGGTCTGACTCTACGGGCCATATTATACTGTTAACGCTAATGTTAGTGCTCAGCTGCGTGAGCGTTAATGTTAGTTTGGTTGCCCTAGTGCGGGCGCACCATATTACATTCCGAACATTAACGGGTTAAAAAACCCATTAGCGATTCTGAGCTTGCGCTTTTCAGCCCAAGCTTACTGTACTTTGCGCTCCCTATACTTAACATGGGCAGCGCAAAGTGTTACTTAGCATTAGGATTACAAAATCCTAACGCTAATTACCTCCCACTGCAATTAACTGAAAAGTTAACCACAGCTACCTGGTGCTAACCGATTCTACTTCTGCAGAATCAGTCAGCACCAGCAGAAACCCCCCAAAAATTACATGCTCACCTCTCATCCTGCAGCGAGAACGGTGGCTCGATCTGTTTTTCTGGCCGCTGGGAGCAGAGGAAGACTGAGGTGGGGAAAGTCCCATTCTCCCTCTGCGAATCACTCCGCTGTCCTGCAGGATCTCACGAGAGGCGAGATCTTGCAAGTCGTGACTGGCAGCCGAAGCCTCAATGGTGTCCTATGGACTCCATGGAGGGGATGCTCGCGGCGGGTTGTGCTAAGAATAAAGCCTCTGCGCTGAGGACTGATTGACAGGAGGGAGCAGGAGAATCTTCCTATAGGTTGTTCCCATGCTCATCCTGCTGGCTATTCAGTGCAAGCAATGAAACTATCATGTCAACCTGTGCCTTTCTTGTGTCTCCCAAGCAGGACAATGCATTTAATAGAGAGTGGGAGGCTACGGGACGAGTGCAGGGAACTGCGAGAGGAAGACCTTGGTATCACGGGTTAAGCTAAATACAAATGTTATATTTCTTTGACTAACAAGATATAATACTGGATCGTGGCATAATGCGGCATTAAAAGGTTTTTTAATTTCACGACAGGCACAAGTCAATTATTTTATTTTTTCCAGCAGATAATGCAGAAAAAGACACGTAACATATGCAGTGTATATATGGATAGTAAGTTGATATGCATTGTCTGTATCCATATCCCATACGTGTTACAGCAATAGCTTATGAGTGATGTTGGACCTTGGCACCCCAGATGTTTTGGAACTATGTGTTCCATGATACTTCGTCATACACAAGGCCGGCTGAGCATCATGGGGCATCTGGGGTGCCAAGGTTCGACATCAATGGCTTATACAGTGCTAGACAATGCTTTTCTTTTTTTGTGGGGGTTACAGTTGCAAGCGATTTGCCCATCGTCTTTTTGTTTTAATAGGCACATCTGTTCAATCCTCAGCGAGCAGCTGGGAATCAGTATAACATCTGTACCTCATATTTCTCACTTCTACAGACAACACTGACTCCAATTTAGAGTTATTTTGGGTACTTCTGTTTACATCCCTTTGTTTTCATTTGCCTTTTTAAATATGTGTGAGGGTGTGAAGTTAAGCCAGACATTTCCCGATTGAAAGGAGAAATGGACAAAAATGTCTGTGTTGCCTTTAATGCAAAAGACCTTTCCTGTCCTTCCTACCAGGGTCCGCGTCTGATCTGTTTGACACATTGCCCTGTGCTGATCTTTCTCTTTCATACACAGGTTAGCAAGTGGTTGTGTCCTTACTCATGTGCTTAATATTGTTCTCATTACTCTGAGCTACATACACAAAGGTCTTACAGGTCTGTGTATACCACCTGGATAGATTGTTTCAGGGTTTGTTGTTTTTGTTTTTTAATAGCTGCTACTTGTTTCTTGTACTTTATTCAACAGTTGTGTTGTCTGGTTCTTACCGCACACCTCGTAGTTATGCTTCAGAGGTTACTCACAGAGCACCAGTGTTTGTCGATGCTGCAAATGCCAGCCTTTCACAAAACTAAAATCCAAAGAGCGACAGGAGAAGCTTCATAGTGTCGATTCCCCTGTTACTCTTTGGATTCTAGTCGGGTGAAAGTCTGACACACACTGTACTTTGCAAAAATGAGATGGATTGTGTTTGACAAGTCACATCTTATGTCAGGTTATGGGCCATGACGTTTTGCATATATTATTATCACCCTGTTGTTTCGATAATTTGGAATTTGTTGGTGTAACTACTAAGGCAGGCTCATCCAAGTACTGGAACTAACGAGCCTGATGTCAGGTTCTCAAATTAGTTTTTTAGGGTTTTTTAAGCTTTGTCGTCTTCAAATCTCATCTTAATGGATCTCATAGCATACCATAACTGTTAGTATTGTATCAGAAGATTTATCTCTAGCAGTAGTCTACGGGTCCATCCTCATGGTATTCACTGGACCATGTTCAAGACTTCCCTGACAATCACCGCAGGACCTCTCTGCATTGGATATGGTAAAGAGGAAGTATAATATCTTCATAATCCAGTAACTATTTTATTCATACATGTTGGGCTCTATTACATTCTTCGCGCATTTGCACAAGTGCAAAAACATTTGCGCAGAACGTCGTATTACGCGATTGACCCTGCGCGAACAAATTTTCCTGCGCGCATCCTATACTTAACATTGTCAGCGCAAATGCGTTCGTGCGCTGGTACGCGGATGGTATTACAATCTTCGCGCAACGAAAGTTTGCGCGCATTTTCGTTACGTCTTTGAAAAGCAGGTGGTAACTGTAAATGTGATCGTTCTGGGCGAAACTAAATACACCAGCACAGTACAGTTACACATTCTACACATACCCAAACATAAAAATTTATAAATTGCGTCATTGTTAATTTTTATTTTTTTTTGGCTGGTGGTTGTTAATTTTTATTTCCCTTTTTTTTAGTTTGTAAATATTTTATTGGAAATGAGTGATTGATGTTGGCTGAATCCTGTGACAAAACAGTCTGCCCACCAATTCCTGCACGCAACGTTCATTTGCTAATGGCTTTGCACGTTGGTTTTGCGCACGATAAATCTTGGAGGAAGAAAAAATGCGCTCTGATCGTAATACCACGTTAATTTTCGCGCGATAATGTTTTTTTGTGCACAAAAAAAATTGCGCTGCGTGGCCGCAATTGCGCAGAGAATGTAATAGGGCCCGTTAAGTTGTAACATTTTTAATAAAACACCTGGTTTAGTAATAAATGATGCAGGTTTGGTTACAAGATATGATCATATGTTGCGTAAGCTGCCACAATGTCAATGTACTCCACCCCAGCAGGTTCCAAACTATGCCAACTTAATGACTGTTTATTGCGGTATGCCCACCTACATGGGATATGTATCCTCATGGGGCTCCCAGCTGATCAAGGTTTAAACAGATCTGCAAAAAGGCAGGTTCTAGGAGGGGTGCAGCAAAACCAAAGGGGGATGACCAGCCCTCCACATGTAAGGCACTATGTCAATCTAATGAATTAAATATGCTCACTGGTTTCTCAGGAGCACCTGTATAAAATGCATGTCCAGGTGAGTGCAGTCATTAGATTTTTGTATATTTTAATAAATTCATGTCTTTCCTAAGATGCTCTTCTATGAACTGTGTCTAGGTTTCCTTAACGCCTTTGTGTAGAAAGCCTGTACAGATTTTGTGCTCGAAGAAGGATCTCATTGGTGATGTAAAACCAGCCAATGCTATCCTGTTCTCCATGCATTTACTGCCCAAGGCAGTGTGACTTTTTATCCCCTTTCATAAAATGTACAATCCTATTTTTGATACCCAGAGCAGGAGGATATATCACTAGAGTTCCTTAAGCACAAGTATATTAATCACACTGGATACAGTTCTCATATATTGCAGAAATATAGTAAACTAAGATATGCTATTACTAACTATATATATTGCTTTAAGAATCCAGAAAATATTATTTTAACATAGTACAATTATTTTGCTATCAGGTGGACACAATGGAAATGATGAGACATCCAGAAGAGACGACGAATATGAAAAGGCAAACTGTGGCCTCTTATTTTCGGGTATGAGCATAATTATGAACCCAAATGTACAGTATAATAGAATTCTTGACTTAAGAGGTTTTTGTGACGGTAGTTACATGGAACTGGGGGTACCTGGACCCAAGATTACAGTTTGGAGGTGTGAGACTGCAGGTTTGATATGTCATATTGTCCCCCACCTGCTCCTATGTCCAAGTCACCCTGTGCCTATAAGGGTACAGAGAGTCGGTGTATATGTTGCTATACATAATAAATGATAAACATTGCCGCTTTATCAAACTGTTGTGTGTCTGTGTTCTCTGTTATCCGTTATCCGTTATCTAATTTATTCAGATTAACAGGGTTATTCAAAGAGATTCGAAAAGTCACCGCACGTTCGGTGACTTTTCGTTCTCTTCAATTCGGTTCCTTTTGCCGATCCCATTTCGGTGACCCTGCGGTGTATTCAGCAAGCACCACAGGGTTCCCGAATTGCAGGGAAAAGCTGCCGCAAACCCGACGAAAACGAACCTCAAAACCCAGCGAATGTATGCCAAAAACACGCAAAAACATCTGGATTAACCTGCCGAATACCACGGAAAACCCGAGCAGGAGCCGATCACATGCAGCCAAAGCCTCTGGAAAAAGCCAACACCGCAGAAGAGGCAGTGAATAAATTAGGAAAATAAAGTAAAACGCTGTTTGCAAAGAAACTACTGAGCGAAAATGTCTGAAATTTACATATGAGGTCCAGGGAATGATAATAAAAAGGGCTGTTACAGAAAAAATAAGTAAAGTTAAAAAAAAAAAATTCAGAAAAATGCTTAAAATATCCTAAAAAATCTATAAATAAAGAGACTCTTTACTGCATCATTTTATAATGAACGGTTTATTAGATATTGAATTAAAACGGGAATATTTTTAACATTGAAGCCTATGGGATTCTCCTGAATAAATTTGCCGCATGAAACCACCGAATGGCAGGACATTAGGGGAACCTTTCACTGCTGGTTTGTGTTCTCTGAATAGCCGAAGCATTGCTTTTTTATGGGGATTTCACTGCCCTCGAACAGGCACCGAACAGGCACCGTATGTTCAGGCAATTCGCCAGGATTTGGCGAATTGCCTGCTCTCTGGATAGCCGAATGGCCAGGAAAGGTAACCGAATGCTGATTTTCAGCGTTCGGTTACTTTTCTCAAGCAATTCGGAGCTCTTTGAATAACCCTGTAAGTCTGAAGCTCAGCCTGTGAGTACATGATACTCTATTGTTTCATTTTTAAACAATGTATTGGGAGATTCCTAGAGGCAGATTAGGAAGGGTGTCATCTTCCATTGGACTTCAGGTTTCTCCTTGAGCTGTATATATTTGCTTCACATGTTTCATTAAAGCCTGTCTGTTTTATCCCAGTACCACGTGCTGCCTCATGTCGGGGGAATGCTATAAGTACCTATTCTTAAGTTTCAGCTAAGGGCTGGAGAGATAAAAGAGATTGCTTGTGGGAGAATGGAAGTCCAGCAAGGGAGTGGCATTCGCAGATGTAACCATTTGGGGTGCTTCTAGGGGATGGTGGGACCTACAATCATCCTGCTATTTTAGCTTTTGGTGTAAATGACTGAGCCAGCTGGATCATTAACATTTACGCTAGTGAAATGAAGAGGTCACTGGACTGATGATTTGTTTAACGATTGTCCATACTTTATACATGTGAATGTCCAATGTGCTACATAGGTGAAACGGGAATGGAACGTGTTTGTTATTTTTAGTAATTCTTGTTATCTTTCTCATGCAGTATTCCTTGATGGATCTTTTATCCAAAATGGTTGTTGGGCAACCTCACTTTGTCCGATGTATCAAGCCAAATGATGACCGCGAGGCGATGAGGTTTACTAGAGATCGGGTGCTCATGCAGTTACGTTACACAGGAATTCTAGAGACAGTCAACATTCGCAGACAGGGGTACTCCCACCGAATTCTATTTGAGGAATTTTTAAAAAGGTACCAACTGGATCTTTGTCCTGAGATTTATATATTCTGCTACATGGTCCTTTTTGAGAGAACATAATATTAAATGGTAACTCTTGCTTCAATAAGTTAATGTACATTAAAGGGACATGCATGCTTTGCTAGTGTGCTTTTAAAAATGTGCAAGTAAGTATGATATTTTTTCATATTTACTTGCTTTTCATTTTTGGTGTTTTCCACGCCCACCTCAGGCGGTGCTTTGAACTAACCAATCAGTGAGTATTCCTAGGTATAGATAAAAACGCACTGAGCATGTGCGACTGAGTTGCTCCTCCTCCCTCCTGCACTGTGAGCTGAGGGGAGGGCAGGGCTGAACTTTCACCCCCAAGCTACTGCAGAGACAAGGAAGGAAAGAAATCAATACACACAGGGAGAAAAAGAGACAGCAGAGAGAGAGAGACAGCAAAAAACACACAGAGACACAGCAAGAAACAGTAAAGAGAGAAAGACCGCAAGATAAAGCAGAGAAAGCACAAGAACAGGTGCAGTGAGAGCGTGCACACAAGAGACAGACAGCACAAAAAAGAGTGTGCGTGGGAGTGACTGTGTGAGGGAGTTTGAATGAGACAGTGAGTATGTAAACCGTGAAAGAGAGCAAGTGAGCGTGTCAGCGGGTGAGTGAGTCTGTGTGTGAGAGAATGTGAGTGTGTGAGCGAGTCAATGGGTGTGTGAGTGAGTCAACGGGTGTGTGTGAGTCAACAGGTGTGTGAGCTAGTCAACAGGTGTGTGACCGAGTCAGCGGGTGTGTGATCGAGTCTGTGTGAGAGCGAGTCAGCGGGTGCGTGTGTGAGCGAGTCTGCAGGTGCGTGTGTTGTGCTCTCACACTTACAGAGATAGCTAATATTCAGTTCCTCAGTTTCCCCAGTCTGAGGTCCTGAGCGTGCACAGGGTTTCACGTGCACAGCTTGTGCTAGTTCATGTGAAACTTTGATAGGTGGAGTACTTTAAATACGTAAAGGGAATCCACAAGGGAGAGGAAGGGAGTATATTTAAAAGGAAACAAAGTAGCAAAACATGAGGACATAGTCTTAGATTAGAGGGGCAAAGGTTTAAAAGTAACATCAGGAAGCATTATTTTACTGAGAGGGTGGTGGATACATGGAACAGTCTTCCAGTTGAAGTGGTAGAGGCCAAAACAGTAATTGAATTTAAGCAGACATGGGATAGGCATAAGGCTATCCTAAACAAAAGATAAATCCAGGTAAAGTATCCATGTAATTGGGCAGACTAGATGGGCCGAAAGGTTCTTATCTGCCGACATTTTATATGTTTCTAGTGGGCGGGGAGGAGGCGGGAATATTCAGGAAGTAGGAGCTGAAGAAACACCCCTAGCTGAGGGGTGTGGCCAGATAAGATAAAAAGACAGAGTTTAAAGCAAGAAAATAAAAAAAAGTTGAACATTTTTAAAACTTTTATTGATTTATTCTAGTTTGTCTATGGGTGTAAAATTGCTTAAATGTCAATCATTTTTTTTCTAGCCAAGCATATCCCTTTAAAGGGATACTCTAAATATCGGCCTTAAAATTTGGCCTGAGCTGATTTTCAAAAAAAATGGTTCAACAACAATAATAAATATTAAAATGCCTGCAAAAGCTTATTTTCAGCCAGCACAATAAAGATTTGTGCCTTTTAAACATCTCTATGAAAAGCCTGATGTTTAAAAAAGATTTCAGTGTTATCTCCTCTATTTCCCTGCCTGAAAATCCATTTATCAACAACTTTCAGCACTTGTAATCATTTCAGATATTGGCATACTGATAAATTCAAATTTAATCGCTGAAGCCATTATTTCCATTGAAAGGTAGAGACGCGAGAGACGATATTTGATCTGAATTTTTATTGGGAATCGTAATGCCGGTAAACCCACATCTGAATCTCCTGAACTGAAAACTGACCAAAAAAGATCCTGGTTTCGGCGACCGGGCAGAATTAAATCAAGCCCTAAGTTATTTATGAAGGCTAGCAAGGCATTGTGGGAATTTTAGGGGGTTATCCACTAAATTGCGGGTACTTCAGCACCAAAAGGATACGCAAATCATTAAAGGAAGATTTTCTCCGTTCCTTTAAGTAGAATATCAGAAATAAATAAATACATTACAACAACGATCCGTGAAATGCCTGAAATATTTGAAAGAGGAGATCAAATGCTAAACAGATTGACACTTCTTTGTTCATATTCAAAAATCCATTCGACAAGAATGAGCAAGTGCAACTGCCTTTTGGTAAATCTGAGGGATATGAAAAATCCTTAAGCCTGAAAACTTAATTGGTACTTTGATCCCTTTGACTTGTGGAACAACAAAATAGATGAGCGAGCAGATTTCACCCTGGTGTTTTCAAACAATGCTTACTTGACAGTCGTAGTTTATAAACCAGCAGTACGACATCTGAGGGCATGCTTGCGCAAAGCGAAAGAAAATTAAAGTATACCCGACAATATATAGAAAGGTAGCAGTGGATTTGATGAAGAGCAGCTGTTCCAGATGTGTGCAACAGTTTTACATTATTCTTTACAGCTGTTTTTAGATGTATAAAATCAGGGCACTTGCAGAGATACACTATATTGCCAAAAGTATTCGCTCACCTGCCTTGACTCGCATATGAATTTAAGTGACATCCCATTCCTGATCTATAGGGTTCAATATGACGTCAGTCCACCCATTGCAGCTATAACAGCTTCAACTCTTCTGGGAAGGCTGTCCACAAGGTTTAGGAGTGTGTTTATGGGAATTTTTGACCATTCTTCCAGAAGCGCATTTGTGAGGTCACACACTGATGTTGGATGAGAAGGCCTGGCTCTCAGTCTCCGCTCTAATTCATCCCAAAGGTGTTCTATTGGGTTGAGGTCAGGACTCTGTGCAGGCCAGTCAAGTTCATCCACACCAGACTCTGTCATCCAATGGATGGACGCATGTCTTTTTTCAGCCTATATAACTATGTATAACTATGTAACTATGTACTATGTATCCATGTTTTTATGGACCTTGCTTTGTGCACTGGTGCACAGTCATGTTGGAAGAGGAAGCGGCCAGCTCCAAACTGTTCCCACAAAGTTGAGCGCATGGAATTGTCCAAAATGTCTTGGTATGCTGAAGCATTCAGAGTTCCTTTCACTGGAACTAAGGGGCCAAGCCCAGCTCCTGAAAAACAACCCCACACCATAATCCCCCCTCCACCAAACTTTACACTTGGCACAATGCAGTCAGATAAGTACCGTTCTCCTGGCAACCGCCAAACCCAGACTCGTCCATCAGATTGCCAGATGGAGTAGCGTGATTCGTCACTCCAGAGAACGCGTCTCCGCTGCTCTAGAGTCCAGTGGTGGCGTGCTTTACACCACTGCATCCGATGCTTTGCATTGCACTTGGTGATGTATGGCTTGGATGCAGCTGCTCGGCCATGGAAACCCATTCCATGAAGCTCTCTGCGCACTGTTCTTGAGCTAATCTGAAGACCACATGAAGTTTGGAGGTCTGTAGCGATTGACTCTGCAGAAAGTTGATGACCTCTTCGCACTATGCGCCTCAGCAGCCGATGACCCCGCTCCGTCAGTTTACGTGGCCTACCACTTCGTAGCTGAGTTGCTGTCGTTCCCTAACACTTCCACGTTCTTATAATACAGCTGACAGTTGACTGGAATATTTAGGAGCGAGGAAATTTCACGACTGGATTTGTTGCACAGGTGGCATCCTATCACAGTTCCACGCTGGAATTCACTGAGCTCCTGAGACCCATTCTTTCACAAATGTTTGTAAAAACAGTCTGCATGCCTAGGTGCTTGATTTTATATACCTGTGGCCATGGAAGTGATTGGAACACCTGATTCTGATTATTTGGATGGGAGAGCGAATACTTTTGGCAATATAGGGTACTTACAGGGTTATTCAGAGAGCGGTGAAAAGCAGGAGAATGACTGGAGAATGGAAAATTCTAGGTCAAAATAGCTGATTTGAAAAGTGAGATAAGTGGGAGAATTTTTCTGGTTTGGCTATTTTGACCTAGAATTTGCCATTCTCCAGTCATTCTCCTGCTTTTCACCGCTCTCTGAATAACCCTGTATACCTCTCCCTGGCAGCTGTAATGCAGCAGTAAAGTTTGTTAAGCTTTGTGTTACAATGAGGTACGCTCCTTGTAGCTGCTTTAATACAGGGTGACAGAAGTCAGATCTCACAGAATTTTTTTCTCTCCATGGCGAACACTAATCTGCTTGTTCTTGGGGCATTTTCCCTTCAGTTTTGTCTTCAGCAAGTGAAATGCATGCTCAATGGGATTCAGGTCAGGTGATTGACTTGGCCATTGCATAACATTCCACTTCTGTCCCTTCAAAAACTCTTTGGTTGCTTTTGCAGTATGCTTTGGGTCATTGTCCATCTGCACTGTGAAGCGCCGTCCAATGAGTTCTGCAGCATTTGGCTGAATGTGAGCAGATAATATTGCCAGAAACACTTCAGAATTCATCCTGCTGCTTTTGTCAGCAGTCTCATCATCAATAAATACAAGAGAACCAGTCCCATTGGCAGCCATACATGCCCACGCCATGACACTACCACCACCATGCTTCACTGATGAGGTGGTATGCTTAGGATCATGAGCAGTTCCTTTCCTTCTTCATACTCTTCTCTTCCCATCACTCTGGTACAAGTTGATCTTGGTCTCATCTGTCCATAGGATCTTGTTCCAGAACTGTGAAGGCTTTGTCAGGGGTTGTTTGGCAAACTCTAATCTGACCTTCCTGTTTTTGAGGCTCACCAATGGTTTACATCTTGTGGTGATCCCTCTGTATTCACTCCGGTGAAGTCTTCTCTTGATTGTTGACTTTGACACACATACACCTACCTCCTGGAGAGTGTTCTTGATCTGGCCAACTGTTGTGAAGGGTGTTTTCTTCACCAGGGAAAGAATTCTTCGGTCATCCACCACAGTTGTTTTCCGTGGTCTCCCGGGTCTTTTGGTGTTGCTGAGCTCACCGGTGCGTTCCTTCTTTTTGAGAATGTTCCAAACAGTTGTTTTGGCCACGCCTAATGTTCTTGCTATCTCTCTGATGGGTTTGTTTTGTTTCTTCGGCCTAATGATGGCTTGCTTCTCTGATAGTAACAGCTCTTTGGATCTCATCTTGAGAGTTGACAGCAACAGATTCCAAATGCAAATAGCACACTTGAAATGAACTCTGGGCCTTTTATCTGCACATTGTAATTGGGGTAATGAGGGAATATCACACACCTGGCCATGGAACAGCTGAGAAGCTAATTGTCCCATTACTTTTGGTCCCTTAACAAGTGGGAGGCACATCTGCAAACTGCTGTAAGTCCTACACCGTTCACCTGAGTTGGATGTACATACCCTCAAATTAAAGCTGACAGTCTGCAGTTAAAGCACATTGTGTTTGTTTCATTCCAACTCCATTGTGGTGGTGTATAGAGCCAAAGATGTTAGAATTGTGTCGATGTCCCAATATTTCGGGACCTGACTGTATATTGGTAAAAAAAATCCACCTTTTAATTTGACTATTCACAGAACTAATTTTGATTGCATTCCTCTGTTTTATAGATATTATTACCTTGCCTTCAAAGCACATGAAAATCCACCCGCCACGAAAGAAAGCTGCAAAGCCATACTGGAAAAGGCAAAACTCGACAAATGGGTTTTAGGGAAAACAAAGGTAAAAAAGCAAATCCTACCGACTGGGTGGAATAGAGGTAACATCACTCGTGGAGAGAGCCTGGAGTCATGGGTTCGATCCCGATGCGCACCTCTCCAGTAAGTGTCCTTGGGCAAGACACCTAACGGTACATACTCGCCACCCAGGACATACTTGAAAACGAGGGAAATCTGAATGTATCCTTCCTGGTAAAATACTTTCTCAAAAAAAAAAATAGTGAATATGAATTCATTGATCTTACTGTTTTGTGTATCTATTTCCAAATAATTTAATTTTTCTAATCATTTTTGGAATTAAATATCCAATTTCAGATAATTGTTCTCCCATATCATTGAGGGGAAATTCTAGTCCAAAGTATCTGACATTTCAGAGATAAACCTTCAGTGAAAAAAACCTAAGAGCTGAAATACATCACCGGTTTGAAATGCCCTAAGATACAGCACGATGGAAAGCTTAGCTATAGTGATGCAAACGCAAATATTGCTGCTTGTGGTAACCATTCAGAACGTCCAAAGACTTTTATAACGAAAATCTGGTGGGAAGGAGGTCATGTGATTCTCATTGAATATATTTTCTGTGTTCCGGGAATAAATCATTATACATTCCAAGAATATTGATACAGGTAAATTTGGATGCAATTTCAATGATTTTTTTTTTCGTTTTTCTGTCATTTTCTTTTGGTGTTATCACTTTTTACACAAAGTTCTTGAAAACACCAAGGGCTCTATTACAATCTACACACAAACGTTAACGCTCACCTGCGTGAGCATTAACGTTTACCGCGGTATTTACCGCATATTACAATCAAAAAGCAAATGGGTTAAAAAAAACATTTGCGTTTGGTACCTTGCGCTCCTCTGCGCGAGGTTACTGTACTTTGTGCTCCCTACGTTTAACATGGGGAGTGCAAAGTGTTAATCAGCGCTGGATTACAAAGTCCCAGCCCTGATTAACGCTTGGCTCTGGTCAGCGAAAAGTTAACCAGAGCCAGAACCTGGTGTTAATGGATTCCGCTTCTGTGAATCCGTTAACACCAGCCTTAAAAAATAAAAAATTAATCGCATACTCACCCTCTGTCCCTCGGCGAGGACCGCGGCTCTGTTCGCCTCCTCTGGCCGGCGGGAGCAGGGAAAGACTGGGGGAAAATGTCCCCCCCAGTCTCTCCCTGCGTATCACTACGCCGACCAGCCGGATCTCGCGAGGCGAGATCCGGCTGGTCACGTGACCGGCAGAGAGGAACTCAATGGAGTCCTATGGACTCCAGCAAGTGGATGCTCGCGGCTGCCCTCAGCGCTGCCGCGAGCATCCCGGAATTTTACGCTCTGAAACAACGCAGGCAGCAGTTTTTCCTCCCTTGCGCCCGCGTTTTAAAGCGAAGAGTGTAATAGAGCCCCAAGGGCCTTATTCCCTAGTGAACACTAATGTTAGCATTTGAATGGTTAGGTGTTAAGTGACTTTAACGTATGTCCCCGCCCCATATTACCTTCCTGACGCCAAACCCGCGAAACTCCATTTTTGCACTAGCTTGCAGAGCTTACTGTACTTTGCGCATCCTATACTTAACATGGGGAGCGCAATCATTAATTAGGGTTAAGATTACTAAGGTATTACAAAGTCCTAGAGCTAATTACCGCACCGATGCGCAAAACCAAAAATTTAGCTACACCTAAAAGCTGGTGCTAACTGATTCCACTTTTGCTAAATCATTTTGCACCCTCTAAAAATGCCCCCAATAAAGCCGCTACTCACCTCTCATCCCTCGGCAAGAACGGAGGCCCAGTCCGCCGATTGTTGTCCCCGGGAGCAGAGTGAGACTGTGAACAAGTGGTTCCCAGTCTCTCTCCATGATCACTCAATGGCGCAGGGCTCGTATCTCGGAAGCACAACCCTCCATAGAGTCCTATGGACTCCAGGAGGTGATATTCGTGGCGGTGCGGAAGCGCTACCGTGAGTATCACTGAGGGTACAGCTGCGTTCTGGGGCAAAGTGCCAAGGTACCGCCTGGACCAGAATCTAACGCTACCGGGAAACCTGCAGGCACAGGTTTTTCCTGATAGTGTCCCCATTTTAACATTAGGGAGGGAATAGGGCCCGAAAGCCTTTACCCTTTGAGTGCTTACATGATAGATAGCCAGTGAGAGGTAATTGATTTTAGTAACACTTGAAGTTTCCCATATAAAATTTAGGAGGAAATCGTAAAGTAACTTCATAACAGGTGCACAGTTGTAACACATTTACTGTTCAACTTGTTAAAGCAAAATATCCTATCACAGAGTCGCCACCTTGTGGCCATGGGTAAAACTGCCACAGTAAAAAAGTCACAGTTTTAATAATGTAGCTGAATTTTGGCAGTGTAATAAAAAAAGTGTACATTTTTATATGCAAACTCAACATACATGCATCATTTTTCTGATGCAAGTAAGGTGCAAAAAATAATGCTAGGATTTGTGTTAGGGTTAATACGTGTGCTTGGTTTAGGGAAGGGATCTCAAACTCTGGCACCCTACATGATTATTGCCTACTATTCCCAGAATTCTTTGAATGCAATAAATCTCCAGAGAATCATGGGAGGTGTAGTTCAGAAGCATCCGGGAGGCTGTAGTTTGAAATGCATGGTTTAGAGATAGGATTAGCGTAATTTTTGTGTTAGGGTTACTCTTTGTGCTCGATTTAGGGCATAACCCTAAAATTTACGGTACCATTACTTTTGCACCTTACACGCGTCAGAATATTGAAGCAAGTACGGTGTAAACTTGCATAGAAAACGTTACATGATTACATTGATTTGTCAATGGGAACGATACATTTTCACTACATTTTTAAAACCTCAAGGGCCATATTACATTCATAACGCTAACGTTGGCTCTGGTTGCCCTAGCGTGGGCTCACCATATTACAATCCGAACGCTAACGGGTTATAAAACCATCAGCGATGCGGATCTTGCGCTTTTCAGCGCGAGGTTACTGTACTTTGCGCTCTCTATACTTAACATGGGGAGCGCAAAGTGTTAATTAGCGTTAGGATTACAGAGTCCTAACGCTAATTACCGTCCGGCTGCGGTTACAAAGTTAACCACAGCCAGGACTTGGTGCTAATGGATTCCGCTTCTGTGTAATCAGTCAGCACCCTGCCCAATCACATATTCACCTCCCATCCCACGGTGAGAACGGTGGCTCCTTCTGCTTCTTCTTGCTGCCGGAAGCAGAGAGAGACTGGCGGAAAAAGTCTGCCAGTCTCCCTCTGCGAATCACTACGCCGACCTGCCGGATCTCAGGAGGCAAGAACCTGTGGTCATGTGACCGGCAACAGAAGCCTGAATGGACTCCATGGATGGGATGCACCGTAATATCACGCTAAAACGGGGACGCTAAGGAGAAACCTGCAGGCGCCGGTTTTTCTCCTTAGCGTCCCCGTTTTAACGTGAACTTTGTAATATGGCCCCAACGTTTTTACCCACAGAAAATTTAACTGCAGCAACAAGACGGTGATGTGGCGATAGCAAACCAGGATGAGGGGTAGTGATTGAACAAAACACAAAACCGTAATTATGGAGTTTCACACCAGAGTGCAACTTGTTACGCCGTCCAATATGTTACATGATTGCAATGTTAGAAAATACATTTTGCTTGTAAAGGTCAAGTGGGAGATGTAAGGTGCATTTTATTTTTAGACCAGCTATTTGCCAAGATCAAGGACAATCACACATTATTCTTCAACAGAAGCACATCTGGGTCACAACGGCAATTTCATACACTTATGTTTCAGCTTTGCTGGTTTGCAGCCTGTGGGATTTTATTATAGGTTTGGGTTTAAGGAACTTCACTTTTTTTATAATATTTACTGTCTGAAGACACTAAAAAGCAAAAACTGAAGGAAGCGACGTGAAAGGATAAGCCAGGAAAAACATGTCCAGAGGTTCCGTGTCTCAAGATAAAAAAATATATACAAAATTACAGTGAGATGTTAACAATTTTCTCTTAATTCTAGGTTTTCCTAAAATATTATCACGTGGAACAGTTAAACTTGTTACTACGGGAAGTTATCGGCCGGGTGGTGGTGATGCAAGCCTATACCAAGGGGTGGCTGGGCGCCAGGAGGTATAAAAGGACGAAACAGAAGAGGGACAAGAGTGCCGTCTGCATTCAGTCAGGTAATGCAAATATTGTGACAGTATATGGAATATAAATATTTTCACTATAGCAACCCGAGCAAAAACAAAAAACAAAACACAACAACGAAGCTTTGGGAATACATTAAAAAAGGAACTAAACCAGTGACCCAGTACAGTAGTATATTAAGTACATATGAAATGGAATATATAATATGTACCCAGAAAAACAGATGCCCTCTTTAAAGGATGTTCTGCTGCGCTTTACTTGCTGGGTAAGTCTCTGCACAGAGTGCTGCTTCTGCAATGCACTCCTAAGTCATCTACACATAACCAGGAATCAGTTGGCGGACGGACTTAAAGGGATACTCTACTTAAAAATAGAGGGCCCCATTACAATCTTCACGCAAACGTTTGCGCGCGCGCAAAAAAACATTAGCGCGACGGGCAAAACCCTTTGCGCTGAACGTCGTATTACAATGTCAGCACAACAAACGCACAAAATCATCTACCGCGGGTGAACCTGCGCGAACGCTGCGCGAGCTTACTGTACTTTGCGCGTCCTATACTTAACATTGTGAGCGCAAATGCGTTTGTGCGCTGGTACGCGGATGTTATTACAATCTATGCGCAGTTTGTAACGCACAGTCTTTGCGCACATAATTTTAGCAACTCCTAAAAGCTGGTGTTAATGGCAAATTCTATCAACCTGGCCGAAACCAAATACACCAGCCCAAAAAAAAATACGCAGCAAAGTATAGTTACACATTCTACTCATACCCAAACCAATAAATTTGAGAAGTTGTGTGTGTTTTTTTTATTGATGCAGCATATATGCGCAGATTGACTTAGACAGGAACAAAAACTTAACGTGAGACAATTGTGGTTCTTAATTCTGATTGGCTGATTTACATTGCTGCGCGTTTTTGCGCGTGCATTTTACACGCGTTATTTTTTGACGGATGAAAAAATGTGCGAGGATTGTAATACCAGCGTTGTTTTACGCGCGTTAACGTTTAACGCTTCACGCAAAAATTCACGCATTCTGCTTGCGTTTTTGCGTGAAGAATGTGATAGAGCCCAGAGTTTCCCTTTTTGCCCTTAAATAATTGGGCAGAGGCTGCTGACAGCAAAAAAAAAAAAAGTCTCCTATTCTCCTAGTAGGAGGTTAAATCAATAAAAAAAAATAGTAAAAATGTGTCAAATAATGAAAGGTCCTTTAACCCTTTCCCACCGCAAGACGTTCTATGCTGTCAGTGCGACGGGTGAGCCTTGAAGACGAAAAGGTGTACAGGTATGCCTTGCTGTCTTCAATGGGCCGCTTCGGCCCTTCCCAACAGCCGGCGCGCGCTGTGCGTCATTGGCTGCAGAGAGCCAGCCTGAACTCCATCTGCAGCCAATGACGCGCACCGCCCGTCGGCTATGTGGGCGGGCCAAATTAGGGGCCCGCGGCGGCACCTGGTGGCGAGGCGTAACTGTACGCCTCACAAGCGTTAACCCCCACCCAATGGCCAATGCCTGCTCATGGTGAAGGGGTTAAAAAATAATAAAAAGGTCTGTTAAAAAATTGTCTTTTAAAAAATGAAAAATAAGGGTTTTTGATATAAAATTAAAATAAATGCTGTTTTAAAATTAAAAAAAGCAATTTATTATATTGAAACCCATTCGATTCGCCTTTTTATATCTGTTGAATTGAAGTACTGGTCATTTTGCTGAAGTTTGTGTGGCCGGCTGGGTGGAGTAGAGGTAACATCACTGCTCTGCGTGGAGAGAGCCTGTGGAGACATGGGTTCGATCCTGGCAAGAGCACCTCTCCAGTAAGTGTCCTTGGGCAAGACACCTAACGGTACATACTCGCCACCCAGGACATACTTGAAAACGAGAGAAATCTCAATGTATCCTTCCTGGTAAAATCCTTTCTAAAAAAAAATAAAAAAATTGGGCGGTCTGTGAACAGACAAATTGATAGTTCTCTATGGGACAATTTTGGTGCCGGGGAATTTCATTGTATTTCTGTCAATTTGCCATATTTGGAGAATCGACAGCGTTCTGAATAGACGAATTGCCTCGAAATTGCCCCTAGGGTGAAATTCGGGTTAAATTCAGAGTTTAGTGAATAACCCTCTACAAGGTGGTCAGGATGAGCAGAGTGTCCCTGTAATTGGTTAGTATTGTGTTATAACAAACTATTGTCATGGAATCAAAGAGCTCTAAAGTTATGTATATAAAAGCACATCTCTCCACTTTCACAGAACATGTATACTATTTAAAAAGCAAACTCACGGTGACAATCGTAATATTATTATTTATTATTTATGGGCTCTTGGCCTTTCTCTTACCTGACACGTTTAATAAGTTGCATTTTACTTTTGTAATGCACTTTAGCAGGTTATGTAATGCCATGAGATTTTTCCCCATCCCTTATACACTGAACATACAGACTGATCTGTAATAATTCACTATACTGGCTGCTTCTTCTTCAATTCTAGCGTGGAGAGGATACGACGCAAGGAGGAAAGTTCAAGAACTGAGGGTCAGAAGCAATGATGCAGCAACCCTTATTCAATCAGGTAATCATATAACTATAAAACATGGGGATTGAAGAGCAAACAAAACAGCAGACAGACTAACAGGAATATGTATATACAGTATAGCACACACGTAACACAAAATTCAAGCCACTCCACCCAAAACGTACATCCAAAGATTTCTTGTAGCCAAATCCTCACCAATTTAAAACCTTTGGATGTATGCAGGGGTGGACTGACAACTCTTGGGGCCCGCGGACAATAAGAGATCACGGGGCCCCTCATTGTGCCCGCCATGTGTACATTGTGTTCAATGTTGTATTACAAAATGTATTTATTCAGATTAAAGCTGGCTGCTGATACTATTCCCCGTGATTTTTTTTTACCTGTGGTGGTGTGAGCCCACACTGAAGGACAGGCTTAACGAAGTCTTAACAGGGGTCCTTGTGTGGCCCCTTCTACGCCCGGGTCCCCGGGCAGTGCTCTAATACCCTAATGTTAGCCCGCCCTGGATGTAGGTTTAGGTGCTATGAGCTTTGTGTGATGTATTTATCAGTCTCAGATACACAATTATACGTGTTTAGTTCGAGTGCAACTCTCCTGTTGTGTGCATATATTTATATATAAAATCCACAATTAAAAAATAATATGTACGAACAGTCTTCATTAACAGTTTCCCGGTTTCACCATTTATTTCAAAGTTCAACCATAGCATCAATGTTTCCCCTTATCACCTTAAACCATTGGACCGTTTTCTTGATAAAGGTGCAGAAGAGCCGAAACATTGATAGATAAATATATATATATATATCTAACACAAACAAACACACAAAAATATGAGAAAGTCTTCATTATCTGTGCCATGATACTTTAGGTCACATGGTCTTATGGTTACTGGCATTGGGTTGTTTTGACTCAGAAATAAGTGTAAAAAGGAGATGTTGTAATTTGTAGAGCAAAAATACAGGGCCCTATTACATTCTTCGCGCATACGTTTGCGCCGGCGCAGAAAACCATTAACGCAAGGGGTAAAACCCTTTGTGCTGAACGTCGCATTACATTGTCAGCACAACAAATGCACGTAATCATCTACTGCGGGTGAACCTGCGCAATCCCTGCGCGAGCATACTTTACTGCGCGCGTCCTATACTTAACATTGTGAGTGCAAATGCGTTTGTGTGCTGGTACCCGGATGGTATTACAATGTATGCGCAGTTTGTAACGCACAGCCGTTGCGGCATAATTTTAGCAACTCCTAAAAGCTGGTGTTAATGACAATTTCTATCAACCTGGCCGAACCCAAATACACCAGCACAAAAAAATTAAATACGCAGCAAAGTATAGTTACACATTCTACACATACCCAAACCAATAAATTTGATAAGTCGTGTGTGCATTTATTATTGCTGCAGCATATATGCGCAGATTGACTTTGACAGGCGCAAAAACTTAACGTGAGATAATTGTGGTTCTTAATTCTGATTGGCTGAATCGCGTGAGAAAAGTCCACACACTGATTTCTGCGCGCAACGTTACTGCGCGTGCATTTGTGCGCGTCCGTATAACACGTGTTATTGCTCGACGGATGAAAAAATGCGCGAGGATTGTGCCTGTGCCTTCTTAAAAAAAAATATATGGGAGGTTATGTTTTTCTCCTTCTATAAAGTTGATGGATCTTCAGACTGCCTCCATAGAGCACAGCCTTGAAAGCCCAGCATGATCTCTACATACATGGCCAGGGTATAACATATACCTTTTGTGACATACAGGGCTGGAAGCCGCCTAACTGGATAAGAACACCACCACATTGAAAGATGATCAAACGCTAATGTATCAAAGCTTAGAAACATAACACAAGACATGATTAAACTAAAAATACTTTTACATCCACTAATAAGTTATTTTTCTCGAGTTACACTTTTTTTTTTAATTCATGGAAATACGAATAATGGCAAAAGAACAGAAAGCCCAGTCACACAGGGGAGAAAAAAAAAATCTCAGAATTTAGGGAACATTTGGCATACATGTTTCCACAGACCGGCTCATATTGAAATGTGTTTTCCTTTTATCTCATTCCCAGTAAGATCGGCAGAGGGGGCTTATCCCTTTAACGTCCTCAGAACTTCCCTTTTACAATTCCCGATCTATTACAGCACATTCACATGCGAGAAACAAGATGCCTTTTCATGCTGTCAACTGTTTTCATCTGAAATGTAAATGAATTCTTGCTGGTACGACTTAACAGAGATCAAAGTGTGGCATTAACCTTACTGGGCCTTTAGCAGCCCCGAAAACTGGGAGGTTAGATTTGGGGGGGCCGATCTTGTTATCTATGGCACCTCTCCAAGCAGTGCTCTGGGTACAAGTAAGCTTTTCAAAACCCCGATATCTTTCTGTTAACATCCTTATCATCTCTCTAACCTGCGCGAAAATTGATACCCCTGAATTATGTGTCCTTTTAATTAGGGAGGACACCCACCCCCTCCCTCTATCCTAGAATATTATCTAAATGGTTCTGACAGCGATTGATCTCAGACTGGTTTCAAAACAAGAGCGTGGCCTGGAATGAAAATCCTTTCACTTAGAGATTGTTCTTTTTTTTTTCTTTTTTTATTATTTGCAATGCAATTCGGTCTTATGGGGGTTTTGATGAATTTGCATTTTAAAAATAAACAGGCGCCTTTCAAATACATGAGCTGGTGGTCGAGATGATCTCTGTGGGCTTATGTACTTCACAAACCATTGATCAAATAGAGGAGACAAGAAAGACTTGAAAAATAATCTAGTCGAGGATACATGTCCCTTGGGTATGGACGAAGACATACAAAGAGGAGTATCGGGAAGGCAGCGCTGTCAGACGCAAAACGTACCAAACCAGAGCTGATATTTCATGATTCTGGTACAAGGCATGGAGTTATACGATATAATATATATATATATATATCAAAAAAATGTATGAAGGGAGGCACTTGAGGACGTAGCTATAAAAATCCGTAGTTTATTGAAATAGCATTAAAAACCAACGTTTCGGCCCCTAGAGGCCTTTATCAAGGTGATAATTATTTTATTTTGATTATATATATATTATCCAAGGTTCAGGAAACACCTTTCAAAAATAAAGAAAACGAAAAAGAGGTGCTAGGCCCGCATGTAATATAGAAAATCCAACAGATGGCTACACTCGATCAAAAATAAAGTAACAAAATGTATTGATACATATTAAAAAACAAATCCTGACGTTTCGGCTCTCTTGGGAGCCATTATCAACTTACAGGGTTATTCAAAGAGAATTGAAAAGTCACCGCATGTTCGGTGACTTTTCGTTCTCTTCAATTCGGGCCGATTCGGCGATCCCATTTCGGCGACTCTGCGGTGTATTCAGCAAGCACCACAGGGCCGTCAAAGCGCAGGGAAAAGCTGCCGCAAACCCGACGAAAAGTCACCGCAAAAACCCGGCGAATGCACGCCGAAATCCACAAAAACATCTGTATTAACCAGCTGAAGATGTTTGAAAAACCCGAGCAGGAGCCGTTCACACACAGAGAAGCCTCCGGAAAAAGCCGACACCGCAGAAGAGGCAGTGAATAAATTAGGAAAACAGTTTGCTTGAATGTTTGAAAAGTGAAACGCTGTTTGCAAAGAAACTACTGAGCGAAAATGTCTGAAATTTACATATGAGATCCAGGGAATGATAATAAAAAGGGCTGTTACAGAAAAAATAAGTAAAGTTAAAAAATAAAAAAATCTGACTTTTTAAAAAAAAACAAAAAAAAAAAAAACAGAAAAATGCTTAAAATATCCTAAAAAATCTATAAATAAAGAGACTCTTTACTGCAGAATTTTATAATAAACGGTTTATTAGATATTGATAGACATGTGCATTCGTTTTAGTACTAAAACGATTTAGTCAGAAATTTGGGATAATTTAGTTTTAGTATGACTCAAGAGAAACGAAACTGCTCAGTACAAAAAACGAAAGAAACTAAAATAAAATGCACTACATTTTAGTTTCAGTCCTTTTTGTGATATTACATTGATGAGTGAAGGAGACCAGCAATGAAGAGCGCAACATCGCAACATCCAAAGTTCTGCACCCTCCACATCCCAATGCAGTAGGATGTTCTATACAGAGAGGGGCACTAATTAATGCAGGAGGATGTTCTATACATTATACAGAGAGGGGCATTAATGCAGGAGGATTTTATATACATTATACAGAGAAAGGTATAAATTGAGGATGTTCTATACAGAGAGGGACATTAATTAATTCAGGAGGATGTTCTACATATTATACAGAGAGGGGTATTAATGCAGGTGGATGTTGTATACATTATACAGAGAGGGGTATTAATTAATGCAGGAGGATGTTCTAAACATTATACAGAGAGGATCCTTTTTTTTCAGCCCTTTAAATCCAGTGGCTGTGAGCGCTGAGATCGGCAGCTTGTTACATTATCTCTCAGTACAATGTATCAGGCTCAGTTGTTACAGTAACTGACTGTAACAGCGCTCAGAGTTTCAGTAAAACAAGGAAATAATTTTGTTCTAACCTCTTATATATAAAAATATTATTTACTCGTTTTACTGAAACTGAGCGCTGTGATGAGCAGCAGTCAGTTACTGTAACAGCTTTGCCTGACACGGGGCAGTATTACAATGTTGGTGCTAACTTAACCAGAGCTGTTGTAAACTGAAAACCTCCATAGGCTATAATGGCTCAGGGAAGTTTACAACAGCTCTGGTTATGTTAGCACCAACTATGTAATATGGCCCACATTGTGCTGAGAGTGAGAGATACTGTAACAAGCAGCGATCTCAGCCCTCTGAGGAGCCGCTACAATAGTAATTGTATCCATTGGTTTTCGGATGAATGAAATTAGTTTTCATACTAAAGAACTGAAAACGAATTTCTTTAGTAACTAAATAAATTGCATTTTAGGACTAATCCATTAGTTCAAAACGAAATTTTGTGCTGTGCACATGTCTAGATATTGAATTAAAACGGGAATATTTTTAACATTGAAGCCTATGGGATTCTCCTAAATAAACTTGCCGAATTAAACCACAGAATGGCAGGACATTAGGGGAACCTTTCACTGCTGGTTTGTGTTCTCTGAATAGCCGAAGCAGTGCTTTTTTATGGGGATTTCACTGCCCTCAAACAGGCACCGAGTGCGCAGGCAATTTGCCAGGATTTGGCGGATTGCCTGCTCTCTGGATAGCCGAATGGCCAAGAAAGGTAACTGACCTCTGATTTTCAGGGTTCGGTTACCTTTCTCCAGCCATTCGGATCTCTTTGAATAACCCTGATTGAGTGCGGCCATCTGTTGGATATATATATATTTCTTCATACGCACGTCAACTGAGACGTGTCAGGCACAAACATATATAAATACTTTGTAATGTACATACAGTACAGACACAAATATAACACACACACATAAATATACAAAATATACAGCACGCCACAACAACTTATACAGCTTCAAAAGCCTTCTCTTTCATTCTTACATTCCAGTCTGGGGATTAAAAAATCACCACTTGTTGAAATTTATCTCCAAAATACGTCTTTCAGAAGCATCTCTGCAAATAATTTTTTTTAAAAAATTGAATCTTGTAAACATTATTCTGGTTCTGTTTTGACATACCCTGTTATGAAGGTGCTCATACGTTTTTTATTGATCACGTGTATCTTTTGTGAAGTTTCACGGCCTGTGGATCATGCCTTTAAAAAAATAAAAAGTCACTCTACAATTTATGAAAACAGTAATGAAATGATCACTATTGTATTTTCCACAAATATTTCCACACCATTTAATTCGCGCTTCCCTACAGCAGTTGTTCCGTATGGCCGTCACACTCTGATTCACACATATGTATGTTTTCCCATTATTTTATCAATTAAAGCGTCAACGCGTGCAAGAGTGAAATCATGTGAGAAAGGAGCAGCAGAAGTAACAGCACTCACTCAATTTACACAGGGTGACAGCTGACAAATATTCCACTTCCATAGGAAAAAAAAGATGAATGTTACTGTCTCTTAACTGACTATAAAGTTACCAAGGATGTATCTAACCTCTGCATTAAAAGAGCACACACATACACTGCACACATATATATATATATATATATATATATACATACATACATAACAAACCAGGAAGAGGGCACTCCTTTTAACGCATTCAAAGACTTATACATTTAAACATTTAACAAAAATGTAACCCCTCAACACTTCCAACAACTTTTACCCCTTTTAGGATAACAACAGTTCTTAACCCATTCAACATTTTTAAAGGTTTATAACCTAAGCTCTGTTGAAAATGGTGGATATTTAGTTCACAATATACGGCCATAAATTGATTAAGCCTGCCAACAAACGCCAATGTATCCCACCTTTTGACAGGTCCTATCCTTCTCACCTAATGACTGCTATTATGGGATCAACTCACTAACCAAGGACTGATTCCTTTCTGGAGCTCCCTGCATTTCAAGGTTAAATAGATCCTGTGGGTGGAACACCTGTGACAGGGAGGGGTAATTATTGATTTAAAAAAGCACACACACACGTGTGTATATATATATAAATATATATATACAGTCAGGTCCAGAAATATTGGGACATCGACACAATTCTAACATCTTTGGCTCTATACACCACCACAATGGAGTTGGAATGAAACAAACACAATGTGCTTTAACTGCAGACTGTCAGCTTTAATTTGAGGGTATGTACATCCAACTCAGGTGAACAGTGTAGGACTTACAGCAGTTTGCAGATGTGCCTCCCACTTGTTAAGGGACCAAAGGTAATGGGACAGAATAATCAAACTTTCCCTTCTTAATACTTGGTTGCAAATCCTTTGCAGTCAATCACAGCCTGAAGTCTGGAATGCATAGACTTCACCAGACGGTGGGTTTCATCCCTGGTCATGCTCTGCCAGGCCTCTACTGCAACTGTCTTCAGTTCCTGCTTGTTCTTGGGGCATTTTCCCTTCAGTTTTGTCTTCAGCAAGTGAAATGCATGCTCAATGGGATTCAGGTCAGGTAATTGACTTGGCCATTGCATAACATTCCACTTCTGTCCCTTCAAAAACTCTTTGGTTGCTTTTGCAGTATGCTTTGAATCATAGTCCATCTGCACTGTGAAGCGCCGTCCAATGAGTTCTGCAGCATTTGGCTGAATGTGAGCAGATAATATTGCCCAAAACACTTCAGAATTCATCCTGCTGCTTTTGTCAGCAGTCACATCATCAATAAATACAAGAGAACCAGTTCCATTGGCAGCCATACATGCCCACACCATGACACTACCACCACCATGCTTCACTGATGAGGTGGTATGCTTAGGATCATGAGCAGTTCCTTTCCTTCTCCATTCTCTTCTCTTCCCATCACTCTGGTACAAGTTGATCTTGGTCTCATCTGTCCACAGGATCTTGTTCCAGAACTGTGAAGGCTTTGTTAGGTGTTGTTTGGCAAACTCTAATCTGGCCTTCCTGTTTTTGAGGCTCACCAATGGTTTACATCTTGTGGTGAACCCTCTGTATTCACTCTGGTGAAGTCTTCTCTTGATTGTTGACTTTGACACACATACACCTACCTCCTGGAGAGTGTTCTTGATCTGGCCAACTGTTGTGAAGGGTGTTTTCTTCACCAGGGAAAGAATTCTTTGGTCATTCACCACAGTTGTTTTCCGTGGTCTCCCGGGTCTTTTGGTGTTGCTGAGCTCACCGGTGCGTTCCTTCTTTTTGAGTATGTTCCAAACAGTTGTTTTGGCCACGCCTAATGTTCTTGCTATCTCTCTGATGCGTTTGTTTTGTTTCTTCAGCCTAATGATGGCTTGCTTCACTGATAGTGACAGCTCTTTGGATCTCATCTTGAGAGTTGACAGCAACAGATTCCAAATGCAAATAGCACACCTGAAATGAACTCTGGGCCTTTTATCTGCACATTGTAATTGGGGTAATGAGGGAATATCACACACCTGGCCATGGAACAGCTGAGAAGCCAATTGTCCCATTACTTTTGGTCCCTTAACAAGTGGGAGGCACATCTGCAAACTGCTGTAAGTCCTACACCGTTCACCTGAGTTGGATGTACATACCCTCAAATTAAAGCACATTGTGTTTGTTTCATTCCAACTCCATTGTGGTGGTGTATAGAGCCAAAGATGTTAGAATTGTGTCGATGTCCCAATATTTCTGGACCTGACTGTATATGTCTATATTGTTTACAAAAGAGTGAAGTGATAGAACATTGCAAATTAACACCAAAATATCTGGATTTGAAGATTTTCCAGTCCTGATAAATCTCCAGATTGACTATTTTAAAAGTGTCTTGCACTTCTCCATCAATTTAATTCTTGGCGAATAACTCCTATTAGTTATGTGATCATGTGATCTAGGGATTGATGGTTCTTGGACACGTAAAAAGGTCTTCAAAGATGAAATAACCCATAGATTTGTTTCTACTTGGCCTGTCAAACCAATAATTGGCTACTCGACTACCTGTTACGTCTCAACCCTGCCCCCTGCTGGTGGGAGCAGGGATTTGCCAGTTTTTCTGGTTTTCTTGTTCCAGCTCTGCAGACCATCTCCTCTGAGCTAATGGTCTGCCATGCATTTGATCCTTGGATCAGGATAGACTAAGTCTGAGATCCTCTGAGAACCTGTTCCCCGTGTTAATTTGAGTTCTGTATCTGATATCTGTGTATGACTCTTTGGCTCTGGTTTCTGGTTATTCTCCAGTCTGCTCCCTAAGTATATTCTGCATTTCTGATATTTCGTGTATGACCTGGCTTATTGGACTCCTCATTTACATGTATCTTGTCTGTTTAGTATCTGTCTGTTACGTTTGGTTTGTTTTCACTCAACAGGCATTTGGCCAAGAAGCCATTTGGTGTGAGTGATTCCCAGGGCTTTGTCTGTACTCCCTGGCTGGGAGTGTTAGGATTTGCAGTGTGTTACATTCATTGTGTGTTTCCAAGTATCAAGTTCTGTCCTGCAGCGTGCTGAGTTCATTGTCTCCAAGTATCGAGTTCTGTCTTTGCAGTTTACTGCATTCATTGTTTCCTAGTATCAAGTTTTGTCCTGCAGTGTGCTGAATTCATGGTCTACCCCAAGTCCTGTGATCTGTCTGTAGCTGAGAAATTATACCCAGTGCAGGGCTTCCTCGTGTGTCTGTATTCCTGCACGGTCTTCCTTGTTTTCCTAGTACTGCAAGGGTGTGCTGAAGTCTGCAAACAAAACCATATGCCTGCCCTAAAGGCTTCAATCTACACAGCCTGGGGGCTCCCCATCACCCTATAGGGGGCCCACCGTTACACTACCCCTGTTACAAAGTCCTTGAATAGTCCCTCTCTGATGCCTCTGTGTCATGTTGTTCAAGCTGTCACCTCCGTGCCTTTCTGTACATGCCAGCACAGTGCCCACACCAGAGAGTCCATGCACAGACCCTCAAAAAGTACATGCCAAATCAACTGGGTCGACCAGATATGTTTCCGTAACAAGATAGCAAAATTAACAGGGTTTTATCTTTTTTTGATTAGCCAAGCCCCAAGTCAACATGTAAATTGCATCTGTCCTGTAATAGATCAGTTACGCAGCCTCCCACTTCAACATGAGCGAATAGACAAGGGGTCAGGAACTTTGGCCCTCCAAATGTTTTAGAACTCCATATCCCACGATACTCAGCCCCTCAGTGTCACGGATCCCTCTGATTACCAAAAGTGTGGTCCCTTTACGCAGATCGCTCTCTACCCTTCCGATCCTTGAATGGTCGGCAAAACTAGAAAGACAATTAACCAGACAATATATAAACAAGGGGTAACACCAGACAGAGGTATTGAATAGAGTATTGTCACGAATCCTTCTGACTACCAAGATATTGATCTCTTTATGTAGCTCCCTTTCTACTCTTCCGATCCTTGAATGGTCGGCAAAGCTATATAGACAATGAAGCAGGTAACAGATAAAGAAAGGGAAACACCAGACAGGGGTACAGACCAGATCACAAGTCCTCCCTAGGACTTTAGTAATAGCAGAGGTAATCTGATGCGTGCTTAGGGTGCCACATAGACTGACCTCGGTACCAACGTTAAGGGCAGAACCTAGAGCAGAGTAAATGCCAATACCAGGGGTTATACACAGGAGGGTTCGTTTGCCAATGCCAGGAGTCATACACAGGAGGGTTCGTTTGCCAATGCCAAGGGTCATACACAGGAGGGTTCGTTTGCCAATGCCAAGGGTCATACACAGGAGGGTTCGTTTGCCAATGCCAGGAGTCATACACAGGAGGGTTCGTTTGCCAATGCCAAGGGTCATACACAGGAGGGTTCGTTTGCCAATGCCAAGGGTCATACACAGGAGGGTTCGTTTGCCAATGCCAAGGGTCATACACAGGAGGATTCGTTAGCCAAATATCACAAGAGCTCTGCGGGAGGTGAATACCACGTCAGGGCACCGGTGTAATGGTGAGACTGGGTTTTAAACCCGGCGGGTCCGCGTCAAAACGCCAGGCCCCGCCCCTCGGCGTCCCACGTGAGCGCACCCGGAAGCGTTTACATTCGGCGCCTGGCCAGCGAGCAGCGAGGAAGCTGCTGCCAGGCGCCCCATCCCCTGACCCACCGTGACAGAACCCCCCCTCCAGGGGCGGCCACTGGACGACCCCCAGGGGCACGGGGGTGCGCCGAATAGAAGGCCTTCACTAGCCTAGGAGCATGGACTTCCGCAGCCGGTACCCAAGAACGATCCTCCGGACCGTAACCCACCCAATCGACCAAGTACTGCAAAGACCCCCTAGACATCCTGGCACCCAGAATGGCCTTAACTTCGAACTCCTCCTCGCCCTCCACAGAGACAGGAGGCGGTGGAGCATGGACTTTGGTGTACCGGTTACATAACAACGGCTTCAAAAGGCTTACATGGAATACATTGTGTATCTTAAAATGGGGGGGTAACGCCAAAGCATAGGAGACAGGGTTGAGTCGCCGTAGAATCTTATAGGGGCCGATATACCTAGGAGCCAACTTCATGGAAGGCACTAAGAGCTTGATGTTACGTGAAGACAGCCAAACCCTGTCCCCAACTTGATACACGGGTGCCTGCCTCCTGTGTCTGTCGGCCTTTCGTTTTCTGGATGGCACTACTCTCCTCCAGTGCCCGTCTCACTTTCCCCCAAGTCTCTTTCAATGATGCCAGTTGCTCATCTAAAGCAGGAATCGTGGTATCAGGAAACGTGGCGGGGAGCACGGGAGGATCAAAACCATAAACAGCGAAGAAAGGAGAATGCCCTGTGGATTCACTCACTGCGCTGTTCAAAGCATATTCTGCCCATGGTAGCAGGTCTGACCAGTTATCTTGTTGTTCTGAGATAAAGCACCTGAGATATTTCTCTATATTTTGGTTTGCTCGTTCTGCTGCTCCGTTGGTCTGGGGGTGATAAGCCGAAGAGAAAGAGAGGTCTATCCCTACGTTCTTACAAAACCCTCTCCAGAATCCGGAGATGAATTGGGTCCCCCTATCAGAGACAATCTCCAGAGGGACACCGTGTATGCGGACCACGTTGGCAATGAATATGGGCACCAGTTCAGCTGCCGAAGGTAGTTTCCGAAGAGGAACATAGTGGCCCATCTTGGAAAATCGGTCTATGATCGTAAGTATCACTGTATTCCCTCTTGACTCAGGTAACTCTACTATAAAATCCATGGCTACATGTGACCAGGGTCGTTCGGGGATCGGCAAAGGCTGGAGTAAGCCAATGGGTGCTGTTTTGGGACTTTTCTGCCTTGTGCACACTTCGCACACGGCAATGTAATCTTTGACATCTCGGCGCAACGTGGGCCACCAGAGGAGTTTACTGATACTAGACACAGTCTTGGTGATACCCATATGCCCGGAAGTTTTATTATCATGATAGAGGTTAAGTACTTCCTCTCTTTCGTTCTCAGGTACAAAGAGTCTCGCAGGAGGTTTTCCCCCAGGAGCCGCGCCCTGGACGTTCTGCAACCTTTTCATTAGAGGAGACGAGACACTGATCGTGGTAGCGGCTATAATCCTTTCCTGGGGTACAATGGGATGCTGATCTTGGATATTATGTTCATAAGACTCATACTGTCTCGACAATGCGTCTGCTTTAATGTTTCTGGACCCAGGTCTATAGGTAAGCACGAAATTAAAACTTGAAAGAAACAATGACCATCTCGCTTGTCTGGAATTTAAACGTTTGGCATCTCCAATGTACGTGAGATTCTTATGGTCGGTTATGATAACGATGGGGTCCTTAGACCCCTCTAATAAGTATCTCCATTCGGCCAAGGCCGCGATGACTGCTAACAATTCTCTATTTCCAATGTCATAGTTCTTCTCTGCGGGGACAACTTCCGAGAATAGAAGCCGCATGGATGCAAGGGTTTGTCAGGAGCCTCCCTTTGGGACAAGACTGCACCAAGACCTAGTTCGGAGGCGTCAACTTCTACTTGGAAAGGCAGAGCCGGATCTGGATGTCGGAGAACAGGGGCAGTAGTAAAAGCTTGCTTTAGTGCCTCAAAGGCTTGAGTGGCTTGAGGTGTCCATTTCTGATTTCCCACCCCTTTCTTTGTCATAGCCGTGAGGGGGGCCACCAAGGCCGAAAAATCTTTAATGAACCTTCGGTAATAGTTCGTAAACCCCAGAAACCTCTGAATGGCTTTAAGTCCTTGGGGTAGGGCCAGTCAAGAATAGCTGAGAGCTTCTTAGGATCCATTTGAAAACCCCCCGGAGTTATTATATAACCAAGGAATTGCACAGTTACTATGTCGAATAGACATTTTTCTAGCTTACAGTACAATCCAGCCTTCAATAGTTTTTTCAACACTTGTTTCACGTGGACATGATGAGTGTCCACATCAGGAGAGTATATCAGGATATCATCCAGATATACTATGACGAATTCTTGCAGAAATTCCCTTAGAGTGTCGTTTATAAGGTCCTGGAAGACGGCTGGCGCATTACACACCCAAAAGGCATCACCAGGTATTCATAATGCCCGCTACGTGTATTAAAAGCCGTTTTCCATTCGTCTCCCTTTTTAACCCTGACCAGGTTGTACGCTCCGCGTAAATCAAGCTTCGTATAGACACGAGCCCCTTTTAATCGGTCGAACAATTCTGTTATGAGAGGTATGGGATATGCATTTCTTATAGTGATCCTATTCAAACCCCTATAATCGATGCAAGGTCGCAGATCTCCCTCTTTCTTGGAAACAAAAAAGAAACCTGCTCCTGCTGGAGAGGAGGACCGTCTAATGAATCCTCGTTCCAGATTCTCCCTTATGTATTCCTCCATAATGTCGTTCTCTCTTTGTGATAAAGGGTATACGTGACCCCTAGGAGGCATCGTACCGGGGAGTAAATCAATGGCACAGTCATATGGACGATGTGGTGGTAGGACCTCAGTCCTGGCTTTAGAGAACACCTCCTTTAATGCCAGGTAACATTCAGGAACCTCTGTGGACAAAGGAGGGGCTGTGGCAATATTGAGGCTACCAATCACATTAACTGTGCCTAGGCACTTAGACTGACAACTCTGACCCCAACATTTTATGTCTCTCTGGACCCATCGACAACTGGGTTGTGCTCTGTTAGCCATGGAAACCCAAGAACGACAGGACATGAGGGTGATTCAATAATTTGAAATCTTATTGTTTCCTGGTGCAAAACTCCTGTTTTCATACATACATCGACTGTGTCGTGAGTGATATGTGGACATGACAGGGGTTTACCATCTATGGCCTCCACCCTTAGAGGTCTTTCCTTGAGAACCAGAGGTATGAGGTTTTTGGCAGCAAAATTCTTATCCATAAAATTGCCTGAGGCCCCAGAATCTAAGAACGCCTCAGTCTTGAGGTGAACCCCCTCCCAGGTTAGGGAGATCGGTAACAGAATCCTGGATTTTTTTTTCTCATTATCCACAAAGGAGGCACACAGAGAGAACCGACAACCTGGGTGTCTCCTGTTCTGAATCCCACTCTGCTATGTTCAACCCTGCCAACCCTGGGTCTCTGAGGACATCGAAGGCGAAAGTGATCTGCCCCTGCACAATAGAAGCAGAGCCCCTTTTCTCTTCTGTGTGCTCTTTCTGCTTCTGAAATACCTGTCTTCCCTATTTGCATGGGTTCAACGACTGGTAAATCTGTTTTCACATTCTCCGAACCACCTGACGTACTGGTGTGTCTGGGTAACGAGGGTAAAGGAGGCAAGACCCTTCTGGGTCTATCTCTGGGGTGTCTCCTTTCCCTGATTTGATCGTCCATGGCTATACAGAAATCTATCAGGTGGTCCAGACTTTCTGGTAATTTTAAGGGAGCCAGCTCAAACATAAAAGCCTCGTTCAAGCCTTCGGTAAAGGCCAAGGTTAAAACGTCGTTCGGCCAAAGTACCTCAGAAGTCAAAGTTTTAAACTCTATGGCATAATCGGCGACCCTCTTATTACCTTGTTTGATGTGAAACAAGGACCTACCCGCATTGGTAGCCCTTCTAGAGGGATCAAAGGTACGTCTTAACTCAGAGGTAAAACCCTCATAGTCATAAATGATGGGTTTCTTATTTTCCCACAACGGCGTAGCCCACAATAAAGCTTTTTCTGTTAAATGATTAATCAGATATCCTACTTTGGCTTTATCAGACATACAAGAACCTGGATTGTTCTCAAACACGATCTCGAGTTGAGTCAAAAATCCCCGACATAGGCTTGGTGTACCATCATAGCGTAGGGGTGCCTTCATACTAAGCCTATGTCCTTCAGGGGGGACGGAACTGACCCTAGGTAACACTGGATCTGGAGGGTTTGTGGTACCTGTATTGGACCGATTTAACAGGGTTTGCAGAGCGAGAGAAATCTGGTCCATCCTATGGTCCTGTTCCTCTTGTCTGGCTGCGATACGTGCCAGCTGGTTAGAGAGGTCTGCGGGATCCATTGGCCCTGACGTAATGTCACGGATCCCTCTGATTACCAAAAGTGTGGTCCCTTTACGCAGACCGCTCTCTACCCTTCCGATCCTTGAATGGTCGGCAAAACTAGAAAGACAATTAACCAGACAATATATAAACAAGGGGTAACACCAGACAGAGGTATTGAATAGAGTATTGTCACGAATCCTTCTGACTACCAAGATATTGATCTCTTTATGTAGCTCCCTTTCTACTCTTCCGATCCTTGAATGGTCGGCAAAGCTATATAGACAATGAAGCAGGTAACAGATAAAGAAAGGGAAACACACAGACAGGGGTACAGACCAGATCACAAGTCCTCCCTAGGACTTTAGTAATAGCAGAGGTAATCTGATGCGTGCTTAGGGTGCCACATAGACTGACCTCGGTACCAACGTTAAGGGCAGAACCTAGAGCAGAGTAAATGCCAATACCAGGGGTTATACACAGGAGGGTTCGTTTGCCAATGCCAGGAGTCATACACAGGAGGGTTCGTTTGCCATGCCAAGGGTCATACACAGGAGGGTTCGTTTGCCAATGCCAAGGGTCATACACAGGAGGGTTCGTTTGCCAATGCCAGGAGTCATACACACAGGAGGTTCGTTTGCCAATGCCAAGGGTCATACACAGGAGGGTTCGTTTGCCAATGCCAAGGGTCATACACAGGAGGGTTCGTTTGCCAATGCCAAGGGTCATACACAGGAGGATTCGTTAGCCAAATATCACAAGAGCTCTGCGGGAGGTGAATACCACGTCAGGGCACCGGTGTAATGGTGAGACTGGGTTTTAAACCCGGCGGGTCCGCGTCACAACGCCAGGCCCCGCCCCTCGGCGTCCCACGTGAGCGCACCCGGAAGCGTTTACATTCGGCGCCTGGCCAGCGAGCAGCGAGGAAGCTGCTGCCAGGCGCCCCATCCCCTGACCCACCGTGACACTCAGATTTCTTGAGGCTCATGGGAGATGTAGTTCCAAAACATCCGGGGCCTATTACATACTTAACGTTAGCTTTTGTGGCCCTAGCGCGGGCCGAGCATATTACGTTAAGAAAGCTAATGGGTTAAAAAACCCGTTAGCGATTCAGAGCTTGCGCTTTTCAGCACGAGCTTACTGTACTTTGCGCTCCGATGCTTAACATGGGGAGCTCAAAGAGTTAATTAGCATTAGGATTACAAAGTCCTCACGCAAATTACGTCCCACTGCGGTTAACTCAAAAGTTTACCACTGCTAGGAGCTGGTGCTAACCGATACCGCTACTGCAGAATCCGTCAATGCCAGCTTCAAATCCCCCCCAAAAAAATCACATACTCTCCTCTCATCCTGCGGCGATAATGGCGGCCCGGTCTGCTGCATCTGGCTGCCGGGAACAGAGAGAGACTGGGGGAAAAAGTCCCCAGTCTCCTTACTGAATCACTCCGCTGAGCAGCAAGCGCAGGTTTTGCTCCTTAGTGTCCCCGTTTTAGTGGGCAGTATGTAATACTGCCCCTAGTGGGCCAAGGTTGACTACGGAATAGACCTTCAAGATGTGCATTTGGTGTAGTTATTGGAGAGAGAACAAGAAGGACGTATAACCACTTCAGCTGTATCTATGTAGCAGAGATTATAACTACATACCCTACCTATGTAATAATATTAGAATTAAAGTTGCCCATTCATTGTAGAATCTTACTATTCATTTTAAAAGTACAATACACTGCATCTGAACACATGGGGCCCTATTACATTCTCTGCGCAATTGCGTTCGTGCAGCGCAATTGTTTTTGCGCACAAAAAAACCTTATCGCGCGAAAATTAACGCGGTATTACGATCAGAGTGCATTTTTTCTTCCTTCAAGATTTTTCATGCGCAAATCCGACGCGCAAAGCCGTTCGCAAATGAACGTTGCGTGCAGGAATCGGTGGGCAGACTGTTTTGTCACGGGATTCAGCGAACATCAATCACCCATTTTCAATAAAATATTTGCAAACATAAAAAAAAATAAAAAAAAATTAACAACCACCAGCCAAAAACAGAAAAAATTAACAATGACACAATTTATAAATTTTAATGTTTGGGTATGTGTAGAATGTGTAACTGTACTGTGCTGTGTTTTTGTTTTTTTTTTTCGTGCTGGTGTATTTCGTTTCGCCCAGTACGATCACATTTACAGTTACCACCTGCTTTTCAAAGACGTTACGAAAATGCACGCAAACTTTCCTTGCACGAAGATTGTAATACCATCCGCATACCAGCGCACGAACGCATTTGCGCTGACAATGTTAAGTATAGGATGCACGCAGGAAAATTCGTTCGCGCAGGGTCAATCGCGGTAGGCGAATACGCACATCATTTGCGCGAATGTGGTAATACGACGTTCTGCGCAAATGGTTTTGCACTCGCGCAAAACAAATGCGCGAAAAATGTAATAGGGCCCATGGTTTATAGCATATTGCAGATAAAAAGAAAAAAATCCTCTTTTGCCACCCTATAACCCCAGATTAATACTCCAGCTCATATTTTCAATTATCAGAGCCATATAAGATACTTTGAAAGCTGACAGTGAAATTAACATATGTATCAGCAAAATCATTCAAGTTAATGTTTTGGTTGATGAATGATATGCGTTAGGTGAGCTGTCATCCCTGATGAGGGCTGTTTCCTGGCCTGCAGGCATTTATTAGAAAATGAGACTATATAAAATGTTATTCCAGCTCGATGTCCGTATTTTAACGGCTTGCTTCGTAGATCCTGTTGGCTCGTTTTCCCAACAATCGATAAGTTAAAGCCCATGATGTCCTCGGGCTGGTTAAGGACCGCAGACTGGAATTTTAGATTCCAGTGGCATTACAGCCAAATAATACATACACGCACAAGAGTTACTCATGCAGCTATCCTTAGGGGTGAGGAGGTGTACATAAATATAAGAAATAAGTGGTAAGTCAGAGTGTGACACAGGAAGCTCATGGCATCAAATTCCTTAATATGTGCCGCACTTTAATGCAGGTCTATGGAAAAACATTTATTTCAGAATAATGGGGCTGCAAGGGCTTGCCTTCTGTGCTAAAGAGTAACGTCTAGCAGCCCATATACAGCATGAATTGCTTCTTGCTAGTTATGTCAACGAAAGGAGGTGTGTGGTTTACCTCTGCTTACTATTGGCCCGCTAAGATCACGTGGTCTATGACGCACCAGGAAGTGTCTGTACGCTGGGGTTTCTACATTAAACTGCCGGTACCAATGATTATTTCTCGCTTCCAGCTGATTTTAATTACTCATCTCCCACCATGTATATATTCTCCGGTTAGTACTTCTGATATTACAGCTCCGGATTAAGTCCGGTGTGGGCGAAACGCGTCGAGCAATGCTTTCTTCTTTTTGCTTTGAACAGTCCCTTTGTTCCTAGTTGGTCCTAATTTATGGCTGATTTATGTGGTTGATCCTGGCTCCCTGTGTATTAGTTATGAGGTGTGTAGGCGGCTAGAACCGCCGAGTTATTAGTCCGTGAATACCCCCTCTGTTGTAGCTTATGGGTATATTCAGCTCTTGGCACTTCTTTACCACCTTTTGTCTATTTATTACTACAGGATCGTTTCCATTCCGCTATTCTAATTTTAATTTCTTATCGGTTACTTTTTGTATGTGTGTTTTTTTGTCAATAACGATACTTGTGCTGTTGGCAATTCTGTTGCACTTTGTGCAAGTTGCTGAATTCAATATTGTGTTGGGTTAGGCCCGGATTGGGTGCCGCTGTATTACCCCAATTTTTTGTTTGTTTGATAATATACAGGATGAAACCTGTTGAACAGAAGCCTAATTATTATGTAATTTACTTTTTGAAAATACACATACAGGGTTAATTACTAAGCATTTGTAAGGCTGCAAAGTTCACTGTAGTTGTGGCAAAAAGTTAGAAAAAAATCACTGTTGTTGCAACTATGATGAATACTTACTATCAAAAGGAGCAAAATTCAACAACGTTGGGCAAAGTTGATGCAAGTTACAGTTACTTACAGGTATTTATAAAGTGTCATCAAGTTCCGTAGCGCTGTACAATAGGAGAGACAGAATAACAAATACATACACATTACACACACACAGAACAGTAGGAGAGAGGACCCTGCTCAAGAGCTTACAATCTAACAGGAGAGGGGTGACACACTAGGTGAGCGTAAATAGCATAGTATGTGAAGTAGCGGGGTGCGTGTGGGCTGAATGGGAAGATGGAGCAAGAAATGTACAGTGACGCATTAGGGAGTGAGCCATCAGGCTTCTCTAAAGTAATGTGTTTTCAGAGATTTCTTGAAGGACTGGAGAGACAGGGAGAGTCTAATGTTGCGGGGAGGGAGTTCCATAGAAAGGGGCAACTCGGGAGAAGTCCTGAAGGCGAGTGCACCCTGATCACATTAGCTGAGTAAAGTGGTCAGGCTGTAAGAAACGTCTCCCCTTCTCCCCACTCCCTCAAGCCCCATTTGTCCAATAGCACGGTGTGAAGTTGAGGATTTTCTGCTGTCACTTGACAGATGGAATTTGAATATCCAACCTCCTGGGGACCAATGATGTCAGTACGTTTTGAGGACTTACATCATTCTTTCTCCGAACATTCGCAGCAGCAAATGCTTTGAAAGATGGCACCCAAGGATCGGGGCTGCACGTGCGTGTGCGTGTGCAGCACCAATTCATCATTCTGCACAAGCGCTGCATTACCCGCATACAACAGTACATAGGTTCAGTGATACACAAATTCTGGAAGATGTTACAGGGGCTTCTGCAATACCGAAGCCCTGAGGTGCAGGTATGAGCAGTCCAGTGTGGAGGGAGATAAGGCGAGTATTTCACCTAGTCTAAAACATATATATATATATACATTTGTACTCATAAATTTACATACCCTGGCAGAATTTATGATTTCTTTGGCCATTTATTCCGAGAATATGAATGATAACACAAAAACATTTCTTTCACTCATGGTTAGTGCTTGCCTGAAGCCAATTATTATCAATCAAGTGTGTTTACTCTTTTTAAATCCTAATGACAACAGAAACTGCCCAAATGACCCTGATCAAAAGTTTACATACCCTGGTGATTTTGGCCTCATAAGATGCACACAAGTTGACACAAACAGGTTTGAATGGCTATTAAAGGTAACCATCCTCACCTTTGATCTGTTTGTTTGTAATTAGTGTGTGTGTATAAAAGGTCAATGAGTTTCTGGACTCCTGACAGACCCTTGCATCTTTCATCCAGTGCTGCACTGCCGTTTCTGGATTCTGAGTCATGGGGAAAGCAAAAGAATTGTCAAAGAATCTGCGGGAAAAGGTAGTTCAATTGTATAAAACAGGAAAGGGATATAAAAAGATATCTAAGGAATTGAGAATCAGCCAATCAGCAGTGTTCAAACTCTAAGAAGTGGAAAATGAGGGGTTCTGTTGAAACCAAACCACGGTCAGATCGACCAACTAAAATTTCAGCCACAACTGCTAGGAAAATAGTTTGGGATGCAAAAAAACCCCCACAAATAACTGCAGGTGAAATACAGGACTTTCTGAAAACATGTGGTGTGGCTGTTTCAAGATGCACAATAAGGACGCACTTGAAGAAAGATGGGCTGCATGGTTGAGTCACCAGTGGAAAGCCATTACTACGCAAATGCCACAAAGTATCCCGCTTACAATACATCAAACGGCACAGAGACCAGCCTCAAACCTTCTGGCACAAAGTCATTTGGAGTGATGAGACCAAAATTGAACTTTTTGGTCATAACCATAAACGCTACATTTGGAGATGAGTCAACAAGGCCTATGATGAATGGTACACCATTCCTAGGGTGAAACACGGAGGTGGATTGCTGATGTTTTGGGGATGTGCGAGCTACAAAGGCACAGTAAATTTGGTCAAAATTGATGGCAGGATGAATGCAGTATGTTATCAAAAAATACTGGAGGAAGATTTGCATTCATCAGCCCGGAAGCTGCGCATGGGACGTACTTGGACATTCCAACATGACAATGATCCAAAACACAAGGCCAAGTCGAGCTGTCATTGGCTACAGCAGCATAAAGTGAAGGTTCTGGAGTGGCCACCTCAGTCTCCTGACCTCAATATCATTGAGCCACTCTGGGGAGATCTCAAAAGGTGCAGTTCATCCAAGACAGCCCAAGAATTTGCAGCAACTGGAGGCTTTTTGCCAAGAATGGCCAGCTTTACCATCTGAGAAGATAAAGAGCCTCATCCACAAATACCACAAAAGGCTGTCATTGATGTTTAATGGGGCAATGGTATTAAGAACCAGGGTATGTAAACATTTGATCAGGGTCATTTGGGTTTTTTCTGTTGTCATTATGAAATAAAAAGAGTAAACACACTTGATTGATAATAAATGGCTTCAGCCAAACACTAACCATGCGTGAAAGAAATGTTTTTGTGTTCTCATTCATATTCTCTGAATAATGGCCAAGAAATCATCAGATACTGTCTGACCTCAATCCCTACAGGGTTATCCAAAGAGATTCGAAAAGTCACCGCACGTTCGGTGACTTTTCGTTCTCTTCAATTCGGTTCCTTTTGCCGATCCCATTTCGGTGACCCTGCGGTGTATTCAGCAAACAGCACAGGGTCCCCGAATTGCAGGGAAAAGCTGCCGCAAACCTGACGAAAACTAACCGAATGCACGCTGAAAACAAGCAAAAACATCTGGATTAACCTTCAAAAAACCCGAACAGGAGCCGAACAGGAGCCGAAAAGGAGCCGAATCACACAGAGCCGAAGCAGCTGTGATGTAGAGGAGGCAGTGAATAAATTAGCAAAACCATTTGTATGAATCTGGGAAAATGAAACGCTGTTTGCAAAGAAACTACTGAGCGAAAATGTCTGAAATTTTCACAGGAGGTCCAGGGAATGATAATAAAGAGGGCTGTTACAAAAAAAATAAGCAAACTGAAAAAAATAAATAAAAAAAAATCGGACTTTTAATTTTTTTTTTAAAAATTCTGAAAAATGCTTAAAGTATCCTAAAAAATCTATAAATAAAGAGACTCTTTACTGCAGAATTTTATAATGAATGGTTTATTAGATATTGAATTAAAACGGGATTATTTTTAACATTGAAGCCTATGGGATTCTCCTGAATAAATTTGCCGAATTAAACCACCGAATGGCAGGGCATTAGGGGAACCTTTCACTGCTGGTTTGTGTTCTCTGAATAGCCGAAGCAGTGCTTTTTTATGGGATTTTCACTGCCCTCGAACAGGGACCGAACAGGCACCGTATGTGCAGGCAATTCGCCAGGATTTGGCGAATTGCCTGCTCTCTGGATAGCCGAATGGCCAGGAAAGGTAACCGAACGCTGATTTTCAGCGTTCGGTTACCTTTCTCAAGCAATTCGGATCTCTTTGGATAACCCTGCTAGTCTTTCTGGTTGTATAGTTACTCTGCCAGTTGTTCTTTTCACTGTTTGTGTCACACTCGTCGTGCCCTTTGTGTCGTAATCATTGTCCTCTGTGTCTGCTCTTATGTCTATATTATCTAAAGTCAGCGTCTTGTCGACAGAGGGGAGGAGTTGTCTTTCTGGTATGGTTATTTTGGTTGTTGACAGTTCGGGTTCGGATCAGTATGGGCTACCCGGGACAAGGGTATACCGTTGTTGCTTTGGACTAGGGACACAGTGACTGGGAAATGGGAATGTGTGGCATCTGACTACCTGTCGTGGTTGATTCCAGAAATTCCATTTTATGTGGACTTTTGTTTTCTAGTTTATGTGACCTTAGTGCATGTGTGGATGCCAGGATTTCTATATCTTCGGCGGTCAGTGAGGGATATAGGGACATTGGCAGTGGATACGGGGGTGGGGGACCCTGTTTCATAGGAGTTTTATAAATAGGGGCTTTAGGTAACATTCTTTTTATAGCCTGTTCGATTTTATGCTTGTTTGCTTGACGGGTGACATGCTCGGGTTTGTTAACTGTAGCAACATGTGATTTTAAAGTATCTGTCTTTATTCCTTTGGGGAACCACCCTGGGGCAAATTGTAACCAATTTATTCCGCCTTGTTTTATGTAATCTTTATTCCATTGTGGGTCTGGCGGGAAATAGGGCCAAGCGTCTGTGTCAAGAAGGCACAGACCTTTTATCATATCCATGCGGAACGTGTCATTCCCACCATTGCGTGGAAATGGACTACAACTCCCCATCACCTCGGTCCATCCCGCTAGGTGATCAATCCATGGGACCACATAGTATGACTCTGTGTCACTGACTCTACAAACATATTCTTTACAATGATGTTTTTCCCATTATTCGTTTCAACAGTGAATTCTCAATTCAGCAGTACAATCAAATACAAACTTGATAATATAACAGTGACTGGAGTCAGTTCCTTACCACTCAGACCCCACCAAAAGATCACACAAACAAATATATAGACAGAGGAAAGATAGTACAAGAATACTCGATTCTCCTCTTCCCTGGCTATATTATTATCACAAAATTCCTAATATTGTCTATTCTGTCTATATTCCCAGGACATCCAGCCGTATAAGACGTACCAGGTTCGGATTTGTCATGCCTCAGCCCTGAGAGCCTGCTGTGGTCAGCCTGGGTCACTAGTTCTCCTTACCTGCTTCCCACCTAAGGGTTAACTCCTGTGTCTGAACCTGAGGTTCTGCATAAAACCAGACCACACCCCAGACACACCCCTTTGGTCCGGAAAGAGGACTTGGAAATCTTTGAACAGGCCCAGCATGCTCAAGGGGACATTTACGATGATCCAGACTCAGACTCTGATAGTTGGTGGTGACCTCCTTGCTACTTCCCTGATATGGGCATGCCCTAGGTGCCCGGAGTGCACCTTGTAAGGAGAGAGGTACTGTCATGCCTCAGCCCTGAGAGCCTGCTGTGGTCAGCCTGGGTCACTAGCTCTCCTTACCTGCTTCCCACCTAAGGGTTAACTCCTGTGTCTGAACCTGAGGTTCTGCATAAAACCAGACCACACCCTCCTCCCCTTTGCTCTTTCATTTTGTGTATTTCCTTCCCTAAAGAGGTCCTGAGAGCTCCCTCTTGTTTATTTTCCTTGTCTTCTGATTTATTTCACTTTGCCGTGTATACCAGTATTGTTCCATCCTTGCTGTGTCTGCATGACCTGGTTCCTGCTTGCTGGACGATCCACTGCGTGGCCCACTATCCAGTGGGTCCAGAGACTCTCAAGTGGCTCCCAGCCCTCAGCTCTTTCCTAGAGTTAGACCTTCTATCAAGGTACTGTTACCTAAGGCTCCTGCGTTTCCTCACAAGGATCCAGAGAGAGAGACTACGTGGCCCACCATCCACTTGCCATTGCTTGTATTTTTGTGTTTAGCAAGGACTGTTTGCTGTGTACCAGATTCCCAAGGGATTCATATAGAAAACACAACCTAGCACTCAACCTAAACTAAGCATTCAGTGCAGGTGCATCTCAAAAATAAAATACAAACAAAACCAGGGAGAGAGCACTCCAGTCAATACCTTGGGTAAGCACTCCTCCCTGCCACAGATACTCCTCCTCCAGGTTCTATTTAACATTGAATCTGCGGGAGCTCCAGAAAGGACCTGTTCCTCAGTAAGAGAGTTTATCCCATGATGGGCAGTCATTAGGTTTGCAGAGGAGGGCCTGCCAGAGGGTGGATTACATTGAAGCTGTTGGCAGGTGTAGGGCTCACTCCCGGAGGAGCCGCTGAATAAACCTTGGGTTAGTCTCACCGCACTAGGAAATAACTATACACCAGCACTGTTGTGGATTTTTATGTATTATATTCTTTACTGATCCCAATAAAGCAGCATATATTACGTATATACGGTATTTAAATGACAAGAATTCGTAACGCGGGAAAAACACGCGGCAGCAAAAGAAACGGTTAACCCCCTCAGTTCTGGAGTGTCCCGTGAATAATAGCTCAAAAATGTGTATGTGTATTGTCTCGGGTACCCGGGTACTGTATTCAACTGGCCAGTGAATGAAACAAAACAATCTTCGACTAGTCACCGTTGGGGCCCTGTGGATTTAAACAATACTGCAGCGTGCGTTTCTTATTTGGGAACTGCGGCCTGGGAGGCTTCTCACCCATCCGATACACAAAACTGTCCAGCACCCGATCAAAGATCTTCTCTGCTGTGTACTGGGACTCTGTGCCACTGAATCCGCTCCCTGCTTGCCGAATCTCCGCAACTGGAACAACGATCCACCACCTGCACTCCCAATCGATCAGCGCGGTCTCCTAACTCGGGGTCCAGCTGGAACCAGCTTGTTATCCAGACCTCTCAGCGCTGCGTAGGTAGGTCTCAGCACGGTCACTGTCCCGATCTCCAGCACCAGTGAGACAGCGTCTGTACTCCGGCCTGGTCGCGATCATTGACAGCGCTCATGTGCGTCTCCTCCTTTCACTGCTCCACTCCCTCTGACCTTGCTTTCCACAAGGCCGCTGATCTCCTTCCTCTTCCTATCCCACCCACTTCCTGTCCTCCCGCAAAGGATGATGGTAGGTGTAGTTCAGTTTTTGTCCAGCATAGTCCACTAGGGTCTCTGTCTCCCTCTGGTGGCCAGAATAATTAAATGCAGCAGAACACAGTCTTTAAAGCAGCGCTACACAGGCTTAAGCAATTCACGGCCGTTCATTGCGAACCAAATTTCCATCATCTTAATCAACAAGGCTTAGATTTAAGAATTTTTCAACATGTGGTAAAAGCTGGTATTATGCACCCATGCATGGAGCTGTTGTTGCAGGGTTTTGAATGTTTTGACTGGAGTGCTCTCTCCCTTGTTTTGTTTATACATAGAATCTGCATATATATATATATATATATATTCTAGATTCTATCAGCAGCATCTCCCAATTATTTAAGTGGAAGAGATGAGAGGAGGGTAATTTTTTTTTATAGGGGCCCTTTAATGTTCGCCTCAGTATGAATAGAAGCTGTTCAGGTAAATAGAATATAACTTCAATGGACTGTAAAATAAATTTGACAACTGCGGTGCGATTTCATGGCCAGGTATGTCATCGTTTGCTGAAATGGGAGAAATGGGAAAAGGAGGGTTAAAGAAGATTCAAGGTTTAGCCTGTATATCTGTAGTCTATGTCTCAATATAAGGAACTGAGATGTAGAAATATGACTGGAACAGGCTCCAATACTGATAAAATCCTGGTAAATGTTTAAATTCATAGCCAAAAAGGATGTGTATCCCAACTTGATCTAGGTCAGGGATGTCCAAACTCTGGCCATCCATCTAATGCAGTCAGATTTCTGGGAGTTGTAGTTCAGGAACATCTGGGGGGCCGGAGTTTGGACATCCATGATCTAGGTTATTGGAAGTATTTATCCTGCGGTTAAAGTTGATCCTTAGCAATCACAGCTTCCAGTGTGCTGAAAAACAGAGCCACAACAATAATGCTTGTGTCGCCATCCAAACTGTTTTGATCAGCACCGCATGGGCTTTAAATCTAGTTATTTGTGTAGTCACGCTGCGTTCAAGGCCGTTGTGATGTAGCTACAAATTTCACTTAAATGATCAGCGCTACCATGGAAGAAGGAATTCCTGCTGCAGATTGGAATTTGTTTAACGAGAAACAAGTAGCGTCTCACCACCTCACAGACGGTACAATTGTTCAATCGAACTCCCGCAGAAGCAATTCTGTTTGAGCCAATCTATTTCCTGTCTTAGCACGAAGGATTTACTAGAAATCTGTCTGAGACTTTATTAGACCATCCACTTATCCCGTCTTGTCCTTTCCTATAAAAGAATGGATCCATTTGTCCCTGCATAGACTATGGATGCCTTAACAAGCCAACAATTATGGACCTTTGACCTCTGCTATTCATTGTGGAGATGCTTCAGAACAAAATTAATATTGTACATAGTAACACTTGATCTAAATTGTGTCGATAAAACAAAAAAGCTGCCATCACCAAACCCATGTGCACACGTTTATGTAACTATAAGGCAGACATTGGGGGCCCTATTCCTTCCTTAACGCTAACATGGGAACTATAACCGGAAAGACCCGCGCCTGCAGATTTTCCCGTGGCGTCCCCATTTTAAAATGGTATTCGGGGCAGGCGCTAGCTCAGCACCTTGCCCTGGAATGCAGCGCTAACCGCCAGGATACTCACGGTAGCACTTCCTAGATTTAAGCACGTCGGGGTGGCATGGAATGACAATTACTTACAGGGTTATTCAGAGAGAGGTGAAAACCAGGAGAATGACTGGAAAAGTGAAAATTCTAGGTCAAAATAGCCAAACCAGAAAAATTCTCCCATTTATTTCACTTTCCAAATCAGCTATTTAGTCTAGATTGTTCTCTTCTCCTGACAGTTCTCCTGGTTTTCACCTTTCTCTGAATAACCCTGGTACTGTTTGCCAGAGGAATAGCATTCTTATGCATAAAGAGGTGCTGCAGTTCCTGCGGCTCCCAGTAATCTTTAAGACTGGAATGGACAGAAATGTTGGTGAGTTCCCACACTTATTGTTTTTTTACGACTTGACTCCTGCCTTATATACAGTATGCATCGATAAACCTGCAGCTGTGTTTTGCATCATTTATAACTCTGCATTATATATAGCTCTTGTATATAGAAGTTATGTATAAAATAGAAATACCTGCACCATTCTGTGTAATATATTGCTGTATCTGCATCATGCTGTGTAGTACACAGCTATAATCTATACATTTAACAGCTGTACTGCTCTCTGGTATTTATGTAGCTACTACATTTCAAAGCTATGTTTTAGACTGCTTGCAATGTTTTATATTTTTATCCAGTGCTCCTTCCTCTCTACCAGCAAGCTTTGCTGTAGGATCTCCGTTGTGATCTAGTACCAGTGATTGGCCTTAAACGGGCCTGAGCCAGCTACCGATTGGTTGATTTCCAACTCCGGTCACATTTCCGGAGCTCTGAGTGCCAAAAAAGCGATTTAGATTTTGTATAGTCAGGCCCCGATTCAGAGGACGGGGTAATCTATGATCCCCTCTAGCAACTAGCAGAAGGACATTGGGAACAAATAGTTTCTAGTGTCCTACCCCCGGCCCTGCAAGAACACACAATCTCGTGAAGGGCTCACTCTAATCGGTCGTATAGACTCCAGGAGCTGCTGCCGGTAACGGTTAGCTGCTCCCAATTATTATTAGCCTCTCACTTGTAACAGAGCAGGTACAGGTAGAGCACCTGTTATTCAAAATGCTCAAGACGCCGAGCATTCTGTAATGCGAATTCTTCCAGATTTCAGAATCCAGAAGAATCTGATATTTGAGAGGAAGGAGATCGTGGCAGGAGAGCGTGATCAACTTCCTTCTGCAGCTCCCAGGGTGTACACACAAAGGAAACGCTCTGCAGCATTTCGTTGTGGTCATGCTGACTGGAGTCAGCGGGCTCCAGGCAGCATGCTACATGCTGGGGCTGCAGAGCCTCCCAGCATGTGTCACAGTCTTCTGCAGCGCTCGGGAGCTGACATACCAAGCAGAAGCAAACATCGGCTCCGAAGTTAGCAGCTCCGAAAACTCCAGTGCCTGACCTGTCATAGGGAGCCACTAACAGATAATGACTTAGCGGCTGCCGAATCCCAGCTATCTGTGCACTACAGCAAGTAAATAAATGAATTTGAAGGTTAAATGATTTATTTTCTTAGAACACCAGACCACTGGAAATATAAAAATAACTATTTTCTATTATTTCAGGTTTTCAAAAAAACGGTATAATTGTATGTATGTGTAAATGTAGAATTTGGGTTATATATTATCATTCCTTTTCTTTTTTCATGGAAGCAATTAGAGAACGTTAGGAGGAGGCCCGGCTAGTTAATATGATTAATTACTGTGGGATTCCCTTTGTCATCTCGCTTGGCACACAGGTGTTTTGACACGTCTCGAAAATGTCACTCATGAGTTGAGATTTGACGATGTTGTACAACGATTACATGACAGAATCAGTCGCTGACAATTGACACGTCCGGGAGAGAAATGTAAATGATTACTTCTTGAGTGATCACAAAATCTCTTACCTATGTATCACAAGCAATGCACCAAACATGCCCTCTCCAAAAGTGCGACAGCAGTGGCGTTCTGTGCACAACCCTAATCTATTTGTCTTCCAAATCATAGAAAATATAAGCCCTGCTTTCAGGGGTCAAGTCCAGAGGGAACACGTGGGAACACAGTTCCTGCACTATTTTTGCAGAGGGAACGGAGTTCCCTTTGGTCCCATACACTATAAAGCTTGTATGCAGGCATTCTATCATATGTTTCCCTGTTAAATCATATTTATTGTGACTTTTCACACACATTTTTGGAAGCTTCTGCTTCATGCTTCACGCTTCACATGCCCGGCAGGATCTTGCCTCTCGCGAGTTCCTGCTGGTCGGCGGAGTGATCGCGGAGGCAGACTGGGGACTTTTTTCCCCAGTCTCACTCTGCTCCCGGTGGCCAGAAGCGGCAGATCGGGCCGCCGTTCTTGAAACGGGATGAGAGGTGGGTTAGGTATTTGATTTTTTTTTTGGGGGGGGTTACAGCTGGTGGCAACTGCTTCCGCAAAAGTGGAATCAGTTATCACCAGCTCTAAGGCCCGTGTCAGACGAGCGCACTGCAGAGTGGAAGGTACGTAGTGAGAGCGGACGTTCCTTCCACTCTCCGCTGCCGCTGACTGCCCTCAGCTGTGCAAATCGCAATCCTCCTATAGAGCTCCGTTGACGCGCTTTCTAGCACATCAACGGATTCGTTCCCTAGAAGGACGCTTGCTGCACAGCGCAGTTCGTGCGTGCGCACAAGCGTGTGACCGGCGACCGTCGCTGCATCACGCGGCTGTGACGGCCGCAGGTAAGTGCGGGCGCACGGCTGCACTAGGTGCGCTCGTCTGACACGGGCCTAAGCCTTAGCAAACTTTTTCTGTTAGCGACAGCTGCAACTAGCATTAGGACTTTGTGATCCTAACACTAATTCCTCTCTGCTTACACCTTGCACTCCCCATGTTAAGCATAGGGAGCGCAAAGTACAGTAAGGTCCCACTAAAAAGCGCTAATGCCGATTTGCCAACGGGCTTTTTAACCTGTTAGTGATCGGGAGGTAATGCGGGTGTAACGATATTACCTCAAGTAACCTAGCGCGTTCAGGAGGTGATAGAGCCCTAGGTGTGTCAATAAATGTTTTATGATAAACATGAATATTCCGAAAAGGAGTTTTGAAGTCCTTCTTTTCCATAAATAAGGATCACAAGCTGGGTCTGTCACACCTCTTATTTATTTCTATAAAAAAATTATACTTTTATACTTTTAGTCCCTTACTTTGCATTATAAAATGCTATAGAAATGCTAGGGCTAGATCAGTTATGATGATGAAGTTTATTTTTTGGTAAGCGGGGGGGGGGGGGGTTAATATACCAAAAAATGAAATGACATTCTTTATATAAAATGATGGTATTTATATTCATTATACAAGATGATGGTATGTTGCAAATAACTTTTTTACTAGAATGGGTGAAGAGCCCTTTAGTGGCACGTAGCACATACATTAACCAGATACCCTTTTTAATTGTATCTTTCGCAGTCTTTAAGGGATATGTTGCAAGAAAAAATTACATAGTTTTGAAGAATAGAAAGGAAAAGAGAAAAGACCCAGCATCAAACCACATATATGATTTTGGAAAACGGTAAGTTATGCATTCTATCAGACAGTAAATACAAAAAAAACTTCGCTAGATTAGGCTGGGGTCAGACCAGCGCACTTTTAACGTGTGTTCTGGCGCACATAATTACAGCCGCACTAGCAGCAGATGACGGGCAATGACGGCCAATATACGATGTACGGCCGCACAAAAGTCCGGCCGCGCAACGCAAGTGGAATTTGAACGCATTTTTCTGAGAACGCTGAACCGCTAGTACTGACGTACTGAGTGCGCAGCTGCGGCATAGCGGCGTGTTTGCGTGATTAGGAGATGTCAGACGCTGCTAATGTCCAGCCTACATAACGTCCAGACGAAAAAGAGTTTCATTGAGAATCCGTACAAAATCACGCCCGAAAATGCGTGTCGTCTGACCGTTTTTGCGCATTCCGTGAAAAAATACTTCAATGCGTTCGGACGCACTTTTTCACGTTCGCGGGGAAAAATGCTTTCGTCTGACCCTAGCCTTAGAATGGCAGAATGCAAACTACAAAAGGGATAAAAAAGATAAACATGTCCTCCATGCGGATGCCGGACAGCACTCCCGATCATTCATAAGGTTTCCCTAGTAATATAAAGTGACATCCCAGGCTTAGAGTGATACCCATTTTCAATACATTAAATACAGGCAAACAGAATGTGAGTTAGGCTGGGGTCAGAAGAGCTCTTTTAAGAGCGGAAGGGACGTCTGTGAGAGAGGACGTTCCTTCCACTCTGACACCCGTCTGGCCGCCTCGCTGAGTGCAGTTAGTGCGCTCAGCGCTGCAAGGCTCAATCCTCCTATGGAGGATCGCGCTTTGCAGCCCCGTTGAACACTCGTCGTAACACTTAGACAGGGAGGCTTTCAAAACGTCCACAGCACAACCGCTGTAGCACACGCGATTCACGCTCGCGCTACAGCGTGTGGCCAGCCCCGTCAAAGTGTCACAATGAGGAACGTCAGTACGGGCTCGTCTGACCCCAGCCGAAAATGTCGTTTTTCTACCTGTAAGAGGATTTTTACTCTGATTGGAAGTGGCTGTTGGGAGCCTCTCAATCCAGTCTAGGGAAACTTATCAGGTAAATCCTGGTTCCGTGGGGTTCTAAAGGATTCGTAGTTCCTCATTCAGAAGCAGATCCATTCTTCACCTAATGCATACAGAGGACCTTAATAAATTGATAGTAGCTAAACAGTGGCAGCTACAGCTTGTGAACAGCTTGGTTCACTGCGGTGTGAGAGGAACTGTACCTATTTATGACTCAAGCCACTGGGCATATACATTAACTCTCTGTCCTACTTGGCCACCATGTACCCAAATTTCATATTGTCTTGGATGTCTGGGTCTTAGGCTAGGGTCAGACGAACGCATTTTCACGTTGTCTGTGAAAAAGTACGTTCGAACGAATGGACGCATTTTTTCACGGAGTACGCGATAGCGGTCATACGATGCGCATTTGCATCCGTGATTTTGTACGGATCATCAATAAAACACTTTGTGCATCTGGACGTTATGTTGGCCGGACATTAGCAGTGTCTGACATCTCCAATTCACGCACACACGCCGCTAGCGGGCGCAGCGCACTCTGTACGTCCGTACTAGAGGTTTTACGTTCTCGACAAAATGCGTTCATTTTCCACTTGCGTTGCGCAGCCGGACTTTTGTGCGACCGTACTTCGTATATTGGCCGTCATTGCCTGGCATTTGCTGCTACTAGGGCCGTGATTAAGTGCGCCTGCACGCGCGTTCGCACTGCCTCAGTCTGACCCTAGCCTAAAGTCACTGTGTGACAGCCAAGGTAAGGCTCTATTTAATCTACAGGCACACACCTACTCTCTCAAACACACTTAACCACTCTCGAAATCTGAATTCACTGTAATATCATTGGAGTGCAATAAGAGACCATAAGCATTGTTTGACAGACACAGTGACCACTTAAATTAGCTTTCATAGGACCCCATTCCAGCCTAGCCATTAATACAAGCGGTTCAGATATTATCGCTGCCTGCTGTACATGAATGCTTCCTCAAGAGCTCCCTATTAACATACCTCAATACGGAATGCACCGGTAAACGTGTAACATAGTGACTATATTTCCTACATATTTATTTTCTGATCATCTGTATATTTGTGTTTTTTAATATCCTGCATTTATTACTTGGTATTTCTGTAACGACTGTAAAATTTCAATGTTCTTGAACCCAGGACATACTTGAAAACGAGAGAAATCTCAATGTATCCTTCCTGGTAACAAACTTTGCAAATAAATAAATAAGTAGTGCTAAGGCAGAGACGGTCAGAGAATACTGAGCATTTCCAAGATTGCTTGTTATTCTCTCTTCCGCCAGTAATGATGAAGAAGAAAAGAAAAGCTACCAGCTACTAGAAACTGCCGTAAAGCAAAATCACTTAAACACACAAAAAAAAACTGTCGGACCGAAACAGCATAGAGCTCCTTGTCCGTTGCCAAGTCTTGCATTTGAACCTACCAGGCAACATAAAAATAAAAGTGTGAGAACAGGATCAGGAAACATTAGAAGCTATTTCTCTTCGTAACAAAACAAAAGATGTGTGCGATCCTGGAAGCTTGCACTCTAATGCTTCTTTCTTAGTAAGCGTATGTAGTTAATGAAAGATCATCATCGTCTGTATCCTTCGATTAGAGATTCCCAGGTACGAATTTACTTTATTTGAATAAAACAATTAAATCATTTTATCTCTGTATGTTTCTCTTTTTTTTTTCCTTTTTCGCTTTTCATTTCAGGACGGAGAATTTGGAAACGAGCCGCTTCGCAGAATTAAACAGCGCGGACCACGGGACAGAGGAGGTATTCTTAACGTGTAGTCTCTAATGTAACATGGCATTGTCGGGCCGGCATTCCACGGTCTACTGTTCCGAAATGTGTTCATGGCTATTTGGCCGGGACATGCGAACATAAAACCCGTCGTTATGTTTTGAAGTCTCGGAGACAAAAGCCCGCTTGCTAAGAACCTCAGTGCTGTGGAAAGACAGGGAGGTACAGTGGATGAGAAAAATCAAAAGATTGGAAATATGCTGCTGAGAATAAATGCTAGCTCGCTCCCTGAGGTGGTGTGTCTATGCACTCCGCTTTGCTACAGATGTTACAGCCTCTATTTTAGTAAAGACCTGAGGATCTTTGGTAGCACTTTGATATCCTGCTCGAATTCAATATGTGAAACGGAGGAGTCGCTCTGTGACTTGGAGCACAGCGCGGGCTTTGAAGTCTGATCCAATTTTTGCTGCTTACCATTTGATGTTGAAAGGATGAAATGAAGAAAATGTACAGTTTTTTTTTTTTGCTGGTAACTCTGCAGAGCATATGTAAGATTAAAAAAAATATATATAATACAAAATCCTTTCGGATGATGTACTTAGAAATGTTAAGCAGATTAATACCTTCCTATAACTTCTTTTTTTTAAATTTTTTTTTTTTGCTGATACAAATGAAGCATGAGCGAAATAAGTGCATAATACACGCACTTATTTCCATGCCATAGAAATGCGGATTTAGAATAGTTATGTAAAAAAAAACAAAAAATAAAATACATTGTGATCTGTGTGTTCTGTTCAGCCATGCTTAACGCGGTCCTATTTTTTAAAGGGGCAGAGGACACCAAAAGTTTAAAAGAAGACAAGTGGAAGCAGACCAGGGTTTTGTTTTGTTTATTTTTTTTGCCTGTTGTTTTGTTTTTGTTTAAAAGCATCGTATAGAGATATATTAACAATAATTACTAACTTGCCTATATTTTAAACCAGAGAGAACATGGAATTTGAGGATGAGTCCCAAGAACTTTAAAGGGATACTCTATTGGCCTTTGCTGCTGACAGCCTATTCTCAACTATTCTTTTTTTTTTCTATCATTATTGGTGATATTACTCATGTTTTCTCCCTTGCCGCGCACAGCTCCTCCTCTTCGGCTCAGGGACTCCCAAAACCAGAAGACCCTGAAGCTTTCCTGGGAAATTTACTCTCCTACGCCACTTGCGTAGTGTAGGAACCACAAACTGCACACCGCTACGGGACTTGCACACTTTATCTGATGACCAGCAGATGGGAAATTACAACATCCCGGCTGCTGGTGATGCTGGAAGGGTTTTGAGGAAACTCCTCCACTTCACTCAGCGGGGGGGGACAGATCAGATGAGAAGGGGGAAACTACACATTCTGACCACTTTAAAAGGCTAAATTGGTTATGATGAGTTGCGTGCCCTTTTGTTTTGGATGACACAGTGTCCACAACACTTTAAACGCTGCTGACTACAATTTCTAAGCAATTTAAACCAGGATCTTTCTTCCTCAGTAGGTCTAGTGCCCATTTGTGGTTTGGAATGCAACTGCCATTAATACAGCCAAAAAGAGTCAGGTATTCAGGTCACATACTCCTGGTATCACGGCCCTATGCCCTTAAGGGCATCATAATGGAATTGTTCCATCATAACGATCCAGCTCGTAAACCTCTTGTATCAATTCTTGAATATAACAACACAGTCCACAGTGACAAAATATCTAGAGCTGCAAAAGACAATACTTGACCCATAAAAGGAAGGCGTCCATGCACCTATTGAAGAAAGAAAGAAAGAAAATGTATCCACAAACCCAAACCATATGGTGCTTCAATTGCTGAGGTAGCCAATCCGACAATAACCTGATAAAAAATAAGGAAAACGCAATCAGGCACATGAGAAAGTAGTAGGAAGAGGGAGGATCTTTATTTACGCTTGATAAAGGTTGCCGTTGCCTAAATAATGATCCTCCTCCTTCCTAATATTTTGTGTGTCCGATTGATTTTCCCTTATTTTTGAATATATTGACCCTAAGACATATCGGAAAACAGCCAGAACATAAAAATGATCATCATGGGGCTGGGGGTCAATGGTGCATGTTTTCAAAAACCCTGCTATAACCCCTTCCCCAATGCGTTACCCTTTTTTTCCTTTCTGTATCCTATATCGTCTATATTGCACAGAACCAAAGCATGATTCATAATTTTTTTTTAAAAATCCTGCTACGGCGCAACCAAGTACCAGGATTATATACCCCTACGTACAGTTGAGACTAGTATTATTGGTCTCCATACCCTTTACTCTCTCCTTCACACTAATAAGGCCCCGTTCACACTGTGCGATTTATCGTGCGGATTTTGCCGCAACGTCGCAGCAAAATCCACGCGACGTCGCGCTGTGTAGTTTCTCCAATGCATTTCAATGGAGCGGTTCACATCTTGCCGCGCGATGTCGCATGTCGCTTTAGCATGTCGCTGGTACATGACCCTTTTTTTGCGATTTGCTATCTGCGATTTTGCGATTTGTATTGGTGGTGCTTTGCAAAAATCACACAAAACTGCGACGTCGCTCGACATTATCGCACTATGTCGCGAATATGAAAATCGCGCGGAAAATCGTGCGATTTTCAAATCGCACAGTGTGAACGGGGCCTTACCAAAATGTTAATCACTCCGTGGATGGAATTTTAGACAAACTGATGTGCTGAGTGGGCATTATCCGCTGAAACACTAAGGGGGTTATCCACTAAGCGCTGGTGTTTACGGGCATCGCAGTGCTAAGAACCACTGGCGCTTCTCAAACTATTAATAACAAAAGGAGAAGCTTTACTGTAAAGCTTCTTCCTTTGCATTTGGACTATAGTTTTTAGAAGAAGCACTGTTTCTCAGCACTGCAATACTGGCAATATTTGCCAAGTCAGCAAACACAGGCACTTAGTGGATAAACCCCTAAACGGGACTCAATAAGCACTGCTGCTTTAGTTTAACAGCAGTGGGTTTTCTTCAGTGAACTATGACGGCCTAACAACGATTATACACAGTGAATTCTCCGTCCGGGGAAGTTCCAACAAAGAGGGGTCATAGCGGAGATTGTGAAAATCAACAGGAACATTCTGAGAATAAATGTATCTTTCACTTTTATTGCAATGCATGCAGAATAGATGATTGAATTTCTATATATTTTTTATGTTTTCTTATTTTTTTTCTTCTCGTGTTAGGATGTATATTCATCTGAAATGCCAACTGTGACCAGGTCAAGCATATCAAAAAACACAAATGAGCCTCAAATGATTGCAAATCATCGCCTGTCCAACTGTGCCTCCTGTAAAAGTACAGGTAAGGAAATTCCTTATTGGTGCTAGACTGTTGGATGAATATACAGGGTAATTCAAAGAGATTCGAAAAGTCACCGCACGTTCGGTGACTTTTCGTTCTCTTCAATTCGGTTCCTTTTGACGATCCCATTTCGGTGACCCTGCGGTGTATTCAGCAAACACCACAGGGTCCCCGAATTGCAGGGAAGTCACCGCAAGCCTGCCGAAAACTAACCGCAAAACCCGCCGAATGCACGCCGAAAACCCGCAAAAACATCTGGATTAACCTGTCGAAGACGCCGGAAAAACCCGAGCAGGAGCCGATCACACGCAGCGAAGCCGCCGGAAAAAGCCGACACCGCAGACGAAGGCAGTGAATAAATTAGGAAAACAGTTTGCTTGAATGTTTGAAAAGTGAAACGCTGTTTGCAAAGAAACTACTGAGCGAAAATGTCTGAAATTTACATATGAGGTCCAATGAATGATAATAAAGAGGGCTGTTACAGATAAAATAAGTAAAGTTAAAAAAACAAAATCGGACTTTTTTAAAAAAAAAATCCAGAGAAATGCTTAAAATATCCTAAAAAATCTATGAATAAAGAGACTCTTTACTGCATAATTTAATAATGAATGGTTTATTAGATATTGAATTAAAACGGGAATATTTTTAACATTGAAGCCTATGGGATTCTCCTGAATAAACCTGTCGAATTAAACCACCGAATGGCAGGGCATTAGGGGAACCTTTCACTGCTGGTTTGTGTTCTCTGAATAGCCGAAGCAGTGCTTTTTTATGGGGATTCACTGCCCTCGAACAGGCACCGAATAGCCACCGTATGTGCAGGCAATTCGCCAGGATTTGGCGAATTGCCTGCTCTCTGGATAGCCGAATGGCCAGGAAAGGTAACCGAACGCTGATTTTTAGCGTTCGGTTACCTTTCTCAAGCAATTCGGAGCTCTTCGAATTACCCTGATAGTAAATCGTTTGTCTAGAGGTAATAAGACATGCAGCATAAAAAACATAAATGAAAACCACTATAATCAAGCATGCTGCTGTTGTAATCGAGTCAGAAAACACTGGGCAAGGTATTACACTTTTTTAATTACTTTGAAATAATTGTAAAATTACCTTTTGAAGAAGGAATTTCAAAATAGCCTTATTTTTGTTTTTTTAATCCGTTTTTAATTATTTAAGGCAGTGGTTAGCAACATTGGCTCTCCAGATGTTTTGGAACTATTATTCCCTTGAGGCTCAGCGCATCTAATGAGAAGCTTATAGTGAATATACTGAAGACCACAATAGGTTCACTCACAAATCAATGAGCAGAATGAGAGAACAACCGATATGCAGATTTCAGCCAAAATAAAGGAGTTTCAAAAAGGCGAATGAAATATTTTGACCCCATCAAGAGTCGTACAAGCCGCGTGAGAGACAGCAAGTTTGCGATCTCCATGGATTTACGCTTTACGTTGGGACACCATAGAGTTGTGGCTCGACATGTTGATCACCACAATGCAAATAGCAACAAAGGGGACATCTAGAATTCAACAAACATATTGGGTAATGCCCCAAGTAGAGACACACAAATGGACAAACTCATATAAATGTACATAAAAGCACCTGTGATCCTCTCTCAGTCCCATCAGGCTTGGCCCAAGCTCAGACATATACAGTACATGGTAACTAACGCTCCGAGACAGCGATAGACAGAAAGGTGAAATACAAAAGCATAGCAACCCCATATATACTTATAAACAAAGGTCATATAGAAATATCAGTAAAAGTTTACTACTAAAACACTGTCATCACCCCGATGTATTACCACCCGATTCAATGTTTGCAATGACCTCCAGACTGCACATGGCACCGGGGATGCTCACAGCCCTGCCGGCAGAGCTTGGGCCTCTGATTACAGACACATACTACTCCAGCAATTGGATGCTCCACACCAAAGGAACATTGTAGAAACCTGGTCCATGCAAGGTGCTACAGGTATCGGGTGCCTCTGGCAGCCACATGGGGTATTGCTGGAATGCCTCACCAATGGAGCACCCAGCATGAGCCCATCCTTGCCAGTCTTGATGACACCACATAGCAGTGGCTATGTTTGGCATTTCCATTTTCCATGTTGGCAATGCTAGTTTATGAGCTGTGACTGCTAGGATAAATAGATTTCTTGCTCCTGAAGCTATTAGGGAAAGTATCTGGGGAGCTCCGTTCGATGTCTCCTATATTATTATTATTATTGTCATCATTTATATAGCGCCAACAGTTTCTGCAGCGCTTTACAATAACCAAAGGGAACAAAATACATATAAACGGACATACTGTATGATGGAAACAAGAGGTGTAGAGGGCCCTGTTCATAGGAGCTTACAGTCTAGAGGGATTGGGGTTGAGGAAGACCAGAAGAATTGCACTAGATAGCAGGATCATTAGTGCCAGTGGTTTGGGAATGGTGGGGCCATAGAAGCGGCTTCAATCAAGTGTGAGTAGGTGAGCAGAGGGATGAGTTGCATCAGTGATGTGGTATGCTGTCACGGGATCTGGAGGAGACAGGACCTCAGGATGCAGAGATTGGAAGTCGAGGGAAAAGGACAATGTAGGACAGGATGTTCGAGGATAGAATGGTCGGGTGCGGAAGCCAGTGGTCAGGATACTAGAAGGTAGAATGGTCGGGTACAGAAGCCAATGGTCAGGATACCAGAAAGTAGAGTGGTCAGACGTGGAAGCCAATGGTCGGTAAACGGGTATACACATGAAAAGGGAACTAAAGTACTCAGCCAGAAAACACTCAACTATCCAGCAAGGGATAAGTGCACAGACTGAGTATTTATAGGGATGTCAGTGCTCCGGGGTTGCCCTCTAACAACAGGTGTTTCACCTGTTTCTGGGAGAGGTTTGGTATCTGTATCTTTTAAAACCAGAGCCTGGCCGCGCGCGCGTATCCTCAAGCCCCTGACAGGCCACGAGAGACGCCAGAGGGCGTTGAGGCCGCCGAGTCCGCGCGGCAACCCGAGCATCCCGGCCACCTCCACCCGCCGGATAACGCGGAGGCAACCCGCAAGGCCCAGGAGGGTCTCTGAAGGGGGCCCGATCCCGAGCCAGGGCCATGAGACCACGCCAAGCAGCCGTCCGCAATGCAGTCCGGTGAGTGGGACGCCGTGACATATGCTACTCCTCATTTTCCTACAGAGCACCACAATTATGGAATAACCTCCCAGACATCATCAAATCTTCCCCCAGTCTTAAGTCACTCAAAAGCTCCTTACTAACATACCTCAATACAGAATGCACCTGTAAACATGTAACCTAGTGACTATATTTCCTACATATTTTTCTGTTAATCTGTATATTTGTGTTGTTTTTTTAATATCTTGCATTGTATTACTTTGTATTTCTGTAACTGTAACACTTCAATGTTCTTGAACCCAGGACATGCTTGAAAACGAGAGAAATCTCAATGTATCCTTCCTGGTAAAATCCTTTATAAATAAATAAATAAATAAATAAATACTCTGAAGAGATGGGTTTTGAGGGATTTCTTGAAGGCCTGAAGGTCAGGGGAGAGTTTGATAGGGCGAGGCAAGTCATTCCACAAGATCGGTGCTGCCTTTGAGAAGTCTTGGAGGCGAGTGTTGGCCGTGCGGGTGTAGACAGATGACAGGTTCTCCACCTGCTGAACGGAGTTGTCTAGATGGGACGTGTTTGCGGAGTAACAAAGACATGTACGGAGGGGTTGAGTTATTGAGTGATTTGAACGTGAGCGTCAACACCAAATGATGACCTAAATATGCATTTTGTACTGAAGAGTAATTAAAATTTTAAGCCTCATATATATGGTTTATATTCAAGGCTCCTCAAACAGCAACATTCTATGAGCTGGAGAATAACTCCATTTCTACAATTTTAGCCTTAAAGCGCAACTATCCACAATTTATCTAATAGCCCCTAAAGAGTATATCAATGCATATTTGTGCATTAATTTATATGAAAACCATTTCCAGACACTAAGAAAATTATGCAATTTACACAGCATTGATATTTCCACTATAGCAATGATAGGAGCTTACAATCTAGATAAATCTTTCTCTAGAGTGTAAGCTCCTATGAGCAGGGCCCTCTTCGCCTCTCCTCTCCATCCTACGTTTGTTTATTTGGGTCTTGTTCCCTTTGGTTATTGTAAAGCGCTGCGGAAACTGTTGACGCTATATAAATGATGATGATAGCAACTATTTATCCAGCTCTTGATTCTCAGTGCCTTGCATTGCCCATCGGTACTGTCAACAATTCTGTAGATGGGATTCATGCTTGATGCCTCCAGCATTATTCAGATGTGGTTAAAAAAAAAAATTACATTGGAGAGTCTCCGCTGGTTAACATCTTAAAACATTAAGATCAAAAGCAATTGGAACATAATCAAAATGACACGCAGGAGATAAGAATATTGATGCTGTATCAAAACCTAATTAAAACAAGGGGCACTGATCTTCATTTACATAACATTAACAATAGTCTACGGCTAACAAGACATCCAGCATAGAAAAATAACACGAAAAACGCTATAATTAGGCAACGCTGCTGTTTATTAGTGAGAAAGAACACACTCATAAAAATATTGGGCAAGGTTTACAATTTTTTAATTATAGTGACTTTGTAAATGCATTGATTGGGCTGCTCCATCTCGACTCCCTTTGGGACACTCTGCATCATCGAGACACCCGGAGTAATCCATGCCCCCTTTAGGGTGCTTGGCATCATCCTAAATTTTTAGAAATGCATGGGAACTCTATTTCCTCCTTTGTGACTCCCCGCATTAAATTCCATCCCACCTATTGATTTTAATCTAGGAGGCTGGCGACTTGTCAGGGTAATTCAAAGAGATCCGAATGGCTGGAGAAAGGTAACCGAATGCTGAAAATCAGCGTTCGGTTACCTTTCTTGGCCATTCGGCTATCCAGAGAGCAGGCAATTCGCCAAATTCTGGCGAATTGCCTGCACATACGGTGCCTGTTCGGTGCCTGTTCGAGGGCAGTGAAATCCCCATAGAGAAGCAATGCTTCGGCTATTCAGAGAACACAAACCAGCAGTGAAAGATTCCCAAATTGCCCTGCCATTCGGTGGTTTAATTCGGCAAGTTTATTCAGGCGAATCCCATAGTCTTCAATGTTAAAAATATTCCCATTTTAATTCAATATATAATAAACCGTTCATTATAAAATTCTGCAGTAAAGAGTCTCTTTATTTATAGATTTTTTAGGATATTTTAAGCATTTTTCTGGCTTTTTTTTATTTTATTTAACTTTTACTTATTTTTTCTGTAACAGCCCTTTTTTGTTATCATTCCCTGGACCTCATATGTAAATGTCTGACATTTTCACTCAGTAGTTTCTTTGCAAACAGCGTTTCACTTTTCAAACATTCAAGTGAACTGTTTTGCGAATTTATTCACTCCATTCATCTGCGGTGTCGGTTTTTTCCGGCGGCTTCGCTGCGTGTAATCGGCTCCTGCTCGGGTTTCTCCGGCGGGTTAATCCAGATGTTTTTGCGGGTTTCGGTGTGCATTCGCTGGGTTTTGCAGTGAGTGTTAGTCGGGTTTGCGGCGACCTTTCCCTGCAATTCGGGGACCCTGTGGCGCTTGCTGTATACACCGCAGGGTCGTCGAAATGGGATCGCCAAGTCGAACTGAGTTGAAGAGAACAAAAAGTCACCGAACGTGCGGTGACTTTTCGATTCTCTTTGAATAACCCTGTATATCTTATATTGATGCATCTCTGACGCCCTTCGATGAGGATCTTTATTAGACAGCTCACCTACTCTTCCTTGCCAGATCGTGGTATCACCTTATAGCAGTTATCCGTTTCTTTTTCCTTTCCCTCCCCCAATTACTAATGGATTCCTGGTTTGACCCAACTTGTCCCTCAATTTTGAAACCTCCTCCATGTGATAGTTTACTTTGTGAATTCTCCACTCCTTGACCTCTGACCTCTGGCTTTGTTCTATCGCATATTCTGCTCTCTATATTCCTGACCTTGACTTGTTGTAGTTCTGCTACCCATTATGTTAGGGTTGACATATCAGCCATGTTTTCCTGGACATATGTTATTATTTCATGGTCAGGGTGAGCACAAGAAAGATGCTGCCCTGCAGTATGTATAAATGATATGGTGAGGGAGGAAAATCTTGTCTAATCAGGGCAAGTCACCCCAATTCCACTTTAAGTCTAAGGCCGGCTTCAGACAAACGCAGCGATCACGTCTGTGTCGCTGCACAGTTTAACGTCTGTCGATGCATAGAATCATGATCAATAGAGACCCACACACTACGTACGTCTGCACCGAACTGCTCACGCACAACGCACGTGGCAAACGGACGCAAGTTAGTTGTTCTGTGCTATGCTCGATGACGCCAGTCCTCAGGGGGAGTTCCTGGAGGCTTGGCCGACATCCAAGATGTCGGCCAACACCAGGAGAGGATCACGATTTGGCGCTTTTCAGCGCCGAATCGTGATCCGGCTCCCCAGGGGTTAATTACAGCCACCGTTTGGAAGGGCAGGCTGTGCCCTTCCAAACGGTGCCTGGATTAATCCTGTGCCCCCCGGCGATCGGGAGGGAGAGAGGTCCGAAGGACCTCCCCCCTCCTTTTCAGGCGCCTCCTCCGCACACGCGGGGGGGGCTGAATTAGATGTCATCGCGCCGCCGCGATGACATCTACTTGCTCTACCGTGGTCCCGGAGTTCTGGGCTGACATCCAAGATGGCAGACCGCACCGGGGGGCGCATCAATCCGCCGGAATCCGGCGGATTGCTGCCTTCTGTGCATGGACGCGCTGAGCGCGTCCATAGCACAGAACAACCACTTGGCTGGACGCGCTGAGCGCGTCCATAGCAGCCAAGTGGTTAATTTTGATTCCCATAGTTCCCTTTTTTTGTTCTACATCTGTTAAAAAAACGGACCGTGTGGTGTCTACAGTATCTTCCGCCAGTACATATGTCCGTTATGCACGCACGCAGAGTGCGCTCAGACTGCGTTCGTCTGACATTAGCCTTACCTGCAGCACATAGGTTCTACATACTCCAGGGTAGTGTTTTTCATGCACTGCCCATCAGCCTGTATAAATTATGTGTCCAGGAATACATGGCCAATCTGGCAACTTTAATCTAGGTATCAGTTTCATAAGCCCAGCCACTACAATCACTACTTCTCGCTATTCCTTTTACAGTATGCCTGACCTTAGAATCCACCCTTCTCACTAAGGCTGGGGGTCAGACGAACGCAGTGCGAACGCGCGTGCAGCCGCACTTTATCACAGCCGTAGTAGCAGCAAATGACGGGCAATATACGAAGTACTGCCGCACGAAAGTGCGGCCGCGCAACGCAAGCGGCAAACAAATGCATTTTGTCGAGAACCTGATACCGCTAGTACTGACGTACAGAGTGCGCTGCGTCCGCTAGCGGCGTGTGTGCGTGATTAGGAGACGTCAGACGCTGCTAATGTCCGGCCAACATAACGTCCAGACGCAAAAAGGGTTTTATTGATGATCCGTACAAAATCACAGACGAAAATGCGCATCCTATGACCGCTATCGCGTATTCCGTGAAAAAATACGTCCATTCGTTCGAACGCACTTTTTCACGGACGACGCAAAAAATGCGTTAGTCTGACCCTAGCCTAAGTTCCCGTAGATTTGCAGGAAATTTTAAATGAAATTTAGAAAAATGAAGATAAAAATAGCCTTATTGTTCAAGATTAGTTTATCCAATTCTCTTTTGGGTAAAAGTCGCAAAACTAATAACAGCAACTTAGGGATTGTGGAAATATTTTCATTGTCTATTATTTAAAGCTTAAGTGAATATATTGCAGAAATAAATTATTTTTATACACACAGCAATGAGGTGAACAAGGTAACCCGTGTGCAAATTTTAGGCCAAAATAATAGGGTTTTGACAAGCAGTTGGAATATCTTGATTGAAGAGTAACCTCCTTTATCAAGCTTTTCCACATGCCATCATCTTAGCCAAAAAAAATAGCATACCGTTTAAGATCTCAAAGAAGGATCCTGTACTCCAGATTCAAAGGTTCTCGCGTTGTCCATCCACACACCTAAGCAATAAAATAAGACGCATTCACATACTTAATCAATAGTACATAGTGCATTAAAACGTCAGCATTTCTGTCCAAACACTGGACTTTCTTCATATGTCAAAGAAAACCTGAAATTTTGAGACTAGAGAACATAATGTCCTGAAGTTAGTAAAGTGGATGGATTGAAATGTTGACTTTTTCCATAATATAATTTCATATATTTAGATATGTATGAGTATTGTGATTTCATAAAAGCTAGAAAAATATTAAACTGGTTATATTTCCCACATCTAACGTAAAATATAATATCTCATTACAGGATCAGAGAATGGAATTTTTAAGAAGTTAAGGACAACCCGAAGACGTTGTCAGCAGCCGAAAACCTTAAACAGCCCTGAAGACAGCATGTATTATAATCAGATTAATGTACGTACGTATAATTGCAGGGATGCCTCTATACAGGTTTTTTTGTCCCCGATTGCAGTCATGCAATATTCGAGCTCGGCTGATAGTGAGTCCCAATCCAATGCCGCTCACCCTGTCCAGACGTGCTAACTCGGTCTCATTCCCTTCATATATACTCATGTGCCTCTGCCCCATTCCTGTCACACAAACCCCTGTGCTTGTGTCCTGTGCCTCTCACACATACCCTTGTGCCTCGGTCTGTGCCCCTCACACATACCCTTGTACTTTGGTCCGTGCCCCTCATGCATACCCTTGTGCTTGTGTCCCATGTCCCTCACACATACCCTTGTGCTTGTGTCCCATGCCCCTCACACATACCCTTGTGCGTGTGTCCCATGCCCCTCACACATACCCTTGTGCTTGTGTCCCATGCCCCTCACACATACCCTTGTGCTTGTGTCCCATGCCCCATACACATACCCTTGTGCCTCTGCCCCATACACATACCCTTGTGCCTCTGCCCCATACACATACCCTTGTTCCTCTGCCCCATACCACTCACACATACCCTTGTGCTTGTGCCCCAAGCCCTTCACACATACCCCTGTGCTTGTGCCCCAAGCCCTTCACACATACCCCTGTGCTTGTGCCCCATGCCCCTCACACATACCCGTGCTTGTGCCTCATGCCCCTCACACATACCTTTGTGCCTCTGCCCTGTGCCCCTCACACATACCTTTGTGCTTGTGTCCCATGTCCCTCACACATACCCTTGTCTCTCTGCCCCATGCCCCTCACACATACCCTTGTGCTTGTGCCCCAAGCCCCTCACACATACCCTTGTCTTTCTGCCCCATGCCCCTCACACATACATTTGTCTCTCTGCCCCACACACATACCCTTGTCTCTCAGCCCCATGCCCCTCACACATACCCTTGTCTCTCTGCCCCATGCCCCTCACACATACCCTTGACTCTCTGCCCCATGCCCCTCACACATACCATTTTGCATCTGTTCCTTGCCCATCACACATACCCTTGTACCTCTGATCCATTCGCTTCGATTGACAATAAAGTTTAGATTAAATTATTAGAGACTTCTGCTAAACTCTTAAAACGATAAGAGTCGACCATGTCAACTTTGCAAAGCAGCATTGACTACTCCATACATCCACGGATCTAGTGTCGATTCTTCTCAGATTACCTGGATTGCTCAGCACTTATAAGTGCCTTTTAACCTCTCTTGCCTCACTCCATTGCAACACTCGCATCTCCCTGTCCCCAGTGTCTTACCATGGCAGTTGTCGAACATGTGCTTGCGCCTTTATCAGTTGCTTTCATATCAGGATGTCTCCTTTCACGGTGAATAATTGATCTGGTTTATCAAAGAAAAAGCAACATGCATGCTTCATCAGGCTCACTTGAACCCTTTGATCAAAAAAAATTATTCTCTGACTTGTGATATTATCAGCATCTGCTTGCATTCAACACAAAATCACTTTGAATTAAAAATTAACAACTCCCTGCTTAGCTTCTGAAAACTGCGTTCTTGGTCCTTCCCGCAGGGAAATCTGGAATATCAAGGGAGCAAGAGGAAACCGAGAAAGCTTGGGTAAATATCCATCATGAGGGTTTTTATTTATTTATTTAAAGTACTGTAAACAGACATCCTCTAGTAAAAATATTTAGATATATAAAAATAAATAAAAATTAAAAATTGATAGCACTTAATATCAGCCTCCAGGTTGTATTTTCATTGGTGCAATTTAATAAGGCACTTTTAACTCTTAAAAAGCATTGAAAACAGTATGATGCGTTTGATTTTACAGCACAGCAGCCTCAGATGTATTCTGCGGGACAGGATAAAGGTAGTTTTACAAAAGAGATTCGGTACCATCACAACTTATGCTGAGATGTATTGCTAACTGTGACATTCAGTTACATTTTCTACATCTTAGCATTAAAGAATGTTTCAACACCTTAAACAAAACAATAATATTTTGTACACTAATGTAATTGAGTTGATGTTTAGAAAAGGTAAAAAGTGATATGCTGCATGATCCCCTTTTGAAGACCAGTGGCCAGATCACAACCTGGACGCTATGCGCAGAGCTCGAGCCATACAGCATAGCGACTCGATCGCTGTGCTTAGTTTTTTACCCATCCTATCCCATCTAAGACGCAAGCTGAGCTTGTGTCTCGGATGTTGCGCCAGGTTACTGTACATTAGCGTCTCCTATACTTTGTAGGTGTGGGGACCAGGAGGAGGTGAGGAGGAGGCGAGGCTGAAGGCTAGGTGGAGGGTTACTATCTGAATGAAAAAGATTTAGAAGGAACCCACTGTCTCCCGTGGTGTTGATCCCCACCGTGTGCCTGTACAGTTTGAGTAGCACTTTAAGCTACTCTGTATTTGTAAGTAGTTCCATTGAGGAATTTTTTGGGAACATTACCACTTTAAGGCTAGGGTCAGACTAACGCATTTTTCGCGTTGTCCGTGAAAAAGTGCGTTCGAACGAATGGACGCATTTTTTCACTGAATACGCGATAGTGGTCATACGATGGGCATTTTCATCTGTGATTTTGTACGGATCATCAATAAAACCCTTTTTGCATCTGGACGTTATGTTGGCCGGACATTAGCAGCGTCTGACGTCTCCTAATCACGCACACACGCCGCTAGCGGACGCAGCGCACTCTGTACGTCAGTACTAGTGGTTTGACGTTCTCGAAAAAATGCGTTCGTTTGCCACTTGCGTTGCGCGGCCACACTTTTGTGCGGCCGTTCTTGTATGCTGCCCGGCATTGGACGTAATTTGCTGCTAGCGCGGCCGTGATTTAGTGCGGCTAAACACACGTTAATACTGCGTTAGTCTGACCTTAGCCTAAAGGGAAATACTCTAGGCAACATGACCACCTAAGCTTTTTTAGGTGGTCATGATGCCCTGAGTATGCCCTTGTCTGTCCCCCCTCCTCTGCTCAGCCGATCGGCTGAAAACATCTGAGAGAGGCGGAGGACTTTACTCCGCCCTCCCAGCTGTCAGTCAGCAGAGCTGGATTCATATTTCCCACTTCTGCCGACTATTGCCGAGTAGGAGAAGTCATCGCGCTTTCAGTGCGATGACGTCTCCAACGCGCCACAGTAGCTGGCGGGAGCGAGCCGCCAGCATAGTCTGCGGCTGCGATTAGTGTTGCGCGCATCCTCTTATGCGTAACACTAATCAAAGAAGAAGAGGAAGCCTGCTGATTGGCTGGCTTACGTGAGAGGCGCGCATGCGCGCTTCTCACGTAAACCATTAGCCAAGTTCAAGATTTTCAGGACGGGAGCGGAAGAGGAGGGAGGTGAGTATAAAAAAAAAAAGATGCCGTTGGAAACAAGTGGTTTATAGGGTAAGTATTACAATAAAAAAAATATATATATACACAATAACTAGGTAGGGAGTAGGTATATTTTAATGTAAAAAAAAGGGGGGTTTTAGCCTAGAGTGTTCCTTTAACACATAATATCATAGTGAAAAAATGCCATACTTGTTTCAGAGAGTTATGAATATTTTATGGACACTTTAAGGACATTTTCTAGATAAGTATATTGTGCGCACAACCACTTATTTGCTGTCAGTTTTTGTACTTTGTATGAGACACGTTATGTGGCCCCAGCAGATGGAGAATGAGCGGCGTGATCCGCAACTTCCTCGCTCTATGGGTAGGTGAACACTGAGACAAAATAGTTCTCAGTGTCCCTGCGCGTATCCCTCCACTGCTCAGACGGAACCCATTCGTGCAAGCTCTTATCTGTCTCCATAGAGTCCTGTGGACTGCTGGAGCAGATAACACCAGTGGCGCTTAGTGTGGCTGGTGTTATCTCCCTGTGGCTCGCCAAATTACGACTCGAGCTGCTGGCAAAGCGGCTCGGTCGTAATATGGACATTAAAGGCGAGCCGCAAATTGAATACGGCAGACGCAAACATTTTTCATTTGTGTCTCTCCTTTGACGTCCAGGTTGTTAACAGGCCTCTGGTATTTGCTGCAGTTCCATTGGTTCTGCCGCATCCTTTTGTGAGCTGCAGCCATTGTAAGATGTATTTGACACTAGTTTTGTATTCCATATGACCTGGTGTTGAGTTTAGAATTCAACGTTATTCCATTCATTATATACAATGAATAAAACTGTTGGTTAAGGTTGTAGCTTCCCACTTACAACCTGGTTAATAGGTCTATTAATGATACATGGCACAATAGGTACATTAAAGGGGGTTATTTAGCAATCTAAAATTTGCAAACGCATTGGAAAATCATCTTTGTTGCAATGGAGACAAGCGCCGATGTTTCACAAAATGAAAATCTAATCAGCAGCTGGACAATCGTCACAGTAAAGCTTCTCCTGCTGCTGTTTGGATTTTCTTTTGTGAAATTTCCAGTGTTCATCGGCAAACATTGGCATATGCTGAATAACCCCTTAAATGCTTAAATTTATCTGTTCAAAGCAGTTTATTGTCCAATATTGTCCTGTGTTTGGTTTACATCCCTTTCAGCCACGTGAAACTTCTAGACGGAGAAGACGAGTATTACAGATTATTGTCAGCGGCCGATTCGATTCCTGAAGAGGATCTGCCTCTCAGTGCTACTTTGACACAACATGAGGTTTTCTTTGCATCCAGATAAGGTCATGTTGTTCCATCTGACAATTCCAAATTAGGTAAACTGTTCTCTACTGTATAGAGCTGATGGTGGTTTTGCAATGGCTAGGAGTGAATTTAATTTTATGGACCTTCTGCAATGCAGCCTTGCATGGTTAACCATATAAAATGGGAAAGTTATCCAATAAAGAGGATACAGGAATTCTTAAGAAGCGTGTGTATTTATATTTACCCTACCCTACGGGTCCAAGCATCCACTGCAACTGGCCATCATGCCTAGCTCCTTCTGATGAGGGTCCAACAAACCCGAAACAGCGCTGTCCTAGGAGTGGCTTTGACCAGTTGCATAACCTTATCTCTGCTACAAAACCACAGTGTGGCATAGCATTGATTTTAGGGTTCTGTGTAATAACAGACCCAGGATGCATAAAAGTGAGACAGATGTCATTTGCATATCCTACCCAGAATTCCTTGCTGCATATGGGGAATGTGGCACAGGAGCTCTGGGATGCAATTCATTGAATTGCTGTGTTGTGCAAGTGGCTTCTGCAATAATAAACACAATTATATATATATATATAATATATATATATATATATATACACACACACACACCGGCCACTTTATTAGGTACAACTTGCTTTGCCCTCAGAACTGCCTTAATTCTTTGTGGCATGGATTCACGATGTGTCGGAAACATTCCTCAGAGGTTTTGGTCCATATTGACATGATAGCATCACACAGTTGCTGCAGATTTGTCAGCTGCGCATCTACGATGCAAATCTCCCGTTCCACCACATCCCAAAATTGCTCTATTGAATTGAGAGCTGGTGACTGTGGAGGCTATTGGAGCACAGTGAATCCATTGTTATGTTCAAGAAACCAGTTTGAGATGATTTGAGTTTTGTGACATGGTGCATTATCCTGCTGGAAGTAGCCATCAGAACATGTGGTCATAAAGGGATGGACATGGCCAGCAACAATACTTAGGTAGGCCGTGGCATTTAAACTATGCTCAATTGGTACTGAGGGGCCCAACATGTGCCAAGAAAACATGTGCCCCCACACAATTACACCACCACCCGCCTGAAACGTTGATGCAAGGCAGGATGGATCTATACTTTCATGATGTTTATGCCAAATTCTGACCCCTACCATCTGAATGTTGCCGCTGAAATCAAGCCTCATCAGAACAGGCAACATTTTTCCCATATTCTATTGTCAAATTTTGGCAAACCTGTGTGAATTCGGTAGAGGCCAAAACAGTAATTGAATTTAAGCAAGCATGGGATAGGCATAAGGCTATCCTAAACAAAAGATAAATCCAGGTAAAGTATCCATGTAATTGGGCAGACTAGATGGGCCGAAAGGTTCTTATCTGCCGACATTTTTCTATGTTTCTGTGTTTCTATAATTGTAGCCTCCGTTTCCTGTTCTTAGCTGACAGGAGTGGCACCCGGTATGGTCTGCTGCTGCTGTAGCCCATCTGCTTCAAAGTTGGTTGTGGTGTGCGTTTAGAGATGATATTCTGCATCAACAAAAAATTGCCCAGACACTTTAGAGAAAAAAAGTATATAAAGAAAAATAGAGCTTATAGAGCTTCCCCAGATGGTTCCTCCTTTTCATCCACCAGCCAACCAGCAATAAAAGATAGAGATTGGGAGCTCGATAACAGACAATGGTTTATAGTACAGCACGGTTTTGACGTGAACAGTTAGCGACCCCTGCTTAAGCATTCACTCACAGGATTCAATAAAATAATAAGCCCATCAATATATACTCAGCTCTCTCATATCCCTCAATCCTCCATCCCGCTGGGTAGTAGGCTCCAGATCTCCGGATGATTATACGGAGGTAGGCAGAAGTACCAAACACGGGGATTTGTTAAGCAGTATTTAATGGATTTTAAACAAATAAAACAATAAAATAGTAAAATGGGGTCACATCCGACGCGTTTCGTCCATCAGGAATGCTGGAGGGTCCTGTATCAATTCGGGACTATGTATCGGCCAATCTCTACTACTGAAAGACTCAGATAGGATCGGGCCGAAAAAAAAGCTACTTGGGGGATCCTTTGTGCCGATGTTTGGGTTTTTTTTATACCGACACTTTCTGCACCACAGATCCGTGTGCATCATGGATCTCAAACTCTGGTCCCCTAAATGTTTATTGTCTATACATTCTCAGCATGCTTTGAAAGCAAAAGAAGGCCTGAGGATCATGGGAGATGTAGTATATAAACATCTTGGGGTCCAGAGTTTCACATCACTACTGTACATGGACTAAACTCTCTGGCACGCAAAACAATTTATTGTGAACCCGAACATCAGCATCATGGGTGCTGGCTCACTTTAATGTTAATGTTAAAAGAAGCTTCTGTCCAAAATATTTTTTGATTTGACTAAGCACTTTTCTGAAATGATAGTGCTGATCACCAATGTAAAAACATATTGAATATGTCAATGCAATTCTTCCATTAACAACAACAGATGTGACCACCTGTATACAATGTGACCACCTGTATAGAGACGGATTGATGATTCGCCTTGGCTCGTTTTTTTTTGGGGGGGGTTGTTTCTTTTATGCTTCCTTATGATAGGGTTAGTCTTTGACTATTTACAAGATATTTTAATGTGGTCTTGAAATAATTCAAATCCATCGGTCTTTTTCTGTATTGCGAACAATCTTCCAAAACCTACCCTGAAGCACTGAGCCGATCAAGAGATCAAAGTCGCCTTCCGTGTCAAGCTTTCGTTTTCTTTTCCTGCTCTTTCATCCAAGTTTCCTATGTCCCATTCATAATCATCCAATAAACACTCAACAATGCCGAGGCGGTCTCGATTCTCTGTGCCGCGCTTCCAGCCTCTTTTGTCCCAAAGCTGTATGTTTGCACCACGTCAAATCCTAATGCGTGTTTTTGAGCTTCACTACAATGAAGTCCTTAAGTTTTATTAAAAAGTAATCAGAACCAGACAGTTCTAGGGTGGTTATAAACATGACGTCTGACTTTAGTATCCTTGATAGGGTTCACTATGCTTATTGAAGCCACATTTCTGCTGACGTTCAAACTACTGAACGCAGCAATTTTGAAAGATGCTCTATGTATACCTTGAAGGAAAAAAATGTTATCTTGCGGATGAAGAAAAGAATGGTTACAAACAAGTCAAACAATTGTAATGAGGAGTGCAATCCGTGAATTTAGCGAAAAAGAAAAAGAAAACTTAAAGAACCACTTGAAGACTCAAATTCAACTACATCGTAGGACAAAAATAAAAAGTCAAATATGATCACCTACAATTATTCTATTTGACACCTGCTGAAACTCCCTTACTAGGAGTTAACAAGATCTTTCAATGTTTGAGTGTTCTATTTTTTGTTATAAATCTTGAATAAGAATTTACAGAAGGAGGAAGGCACAAGCATCAGGGATATGGGGAAAAAATGTGGGACTAGGAACTATACAGCCGCTGATGCCTAGCACCTAAAGGGGTTACTCAGAGACAGCCGATCTGGCTCTGAAATTGCACCGAACAGTGTATTTCCCCGTACGGTGACATTTCGGGGCCATTCGGCTATTCAGAGAGCAGGCAGTTTCCCTGCTGCATTTGGTGGATGTCCAGTGGGTTTGTGGCGGCTGTCCAACGGGTTGGTGGTGACGTTCGGCAGTCGATTTGCTGCGCTTCGGGGACCCTGCAGTGAATGCTGAATTCACTGCAAGGTCAACAAATTAGACAAGCCGTAGTGCGTTGAATCAGAGAGCACTGAAATTTCGGTGACATTTCGGTGCTCTGTGAATAACCTAAGTTAAAGGAAAGGTAATGTAGAATGTATATTGCAACATATAGGGTATAGGGTAGGTAGATATTGCGAGAGGAGGTTGAGACATATGGGGTGGGTTAGGGGTATAGCAGAAGAATATCTTCAACCATGATCCATGAGGGTGTGGTAAACTGTTCCATACAGGATGTTCAGAACAAAAAGTGACCTCACACCTGCCTTCCGGCACAGCTACTAATTGTGTTTGTATGACTCCGCAAAGGGACAGTCATGGGTGAGCAGAACCTGCATAACAGCAGCATTGGAGCCATCACTAACTAGACCCTGTAATTTTATCGCAATAATGGGAACCCAAGGACACAGAGATAAAAGCGGAAGCCACGGGATCAACCCCGCTGGAGTCTGAGACCAACAAGGTAAAGGGAGTATACTCCCATCTGACCATATAGAGAACTCTTTGGGTTGGGGATCTGGTCTCACACAAACCAGTTCAGATTCAGGTAAAATCTCAAATAACAAAGCCAGGTTCAGTAAAGGTTCATCAACAGCATTAGTAGGTTCAGGCAGATCATTTGTAGTGACGTCAAGGGTTATGGGCAAGGCTACCATAGGGTTCATCTCCTGAGATTGTCTCCTTCACTGCCTGTAGAGGTTAGCCAGCAGGGAGGCCAGATACACTTTGATCATGGGCAGCAGTTCCAGAAGGAAAGACGCCCCTGATTATTGATCCAGTCATCCAACCCTCCTAACTTGAGATGTTGTGTATGAATATAGCTGGAAACTGAGATTCCATTAGGTTTTGTTTTTGAAAGCAATGCTGTGAGTGAGATCTGACCCTTTTAATAAACAAATTGCCCCAGCTGAAGATCGAACAAACTGTACTACTCCCAACAGCTGTATAGTGTGTCCCAACATAAGTGGGTTTTTAATTGTGGTTTAAAGGAGACACAATACAATTGTTGGTAATACTACCTGTAAGCAGGGGCTAAGTTGCGTGTAAATGCTAGTGAACGCACTAACTTGTAGGGGGAACCAAGAACACGTCCAGAAGACACTCTAGACAAGTGGTTCACAATCCTGTTTTTAATTACTTCGTAATTGTAGATTTTTTGTCTTCTACTGCAGTGTTTCCCAAGTGGTCTCCAAGTCCCCCTAACAGACCAGATTTTAAGGATCACCTTGGGGAAATGCAGACTGAATCGTTCAATCACTGAGCAGCAAATCATATCACCTGTGCTGCGCTTCAGATGTCTGGCAAATCTGACCTGTTAGTGGTACCTGAGGACCAGGGATGAGAAAGACTGCTCTAGACTTAAACAGAAATAAGTTTATGAGAGCACGGAGAACTGTCAGTGGCATGAATGGCTGGTCTTTCAGAGAGCCCCCACTCTGATCTCATAAGGTTTTAGCTCAATGGCACCATTATAGGGAAGACTATTATTAGCAATGGATTGAACTATCTGTGAACGCATCAACTCCTCCTCAAACCAAGTCGGTGTGCTATCATATACTGGCCTGGGAGAGGGCCCTGTAAAAATACATACATAGCTGCACTCAAAAACAGGTGGACAACCTCCACGATGGAGAACGGGTCTCTGGATTGAAGAGCTTTCATAGTGGTCGGTGGAACACGGTCCAGCTACCATGACCACTTAGTTAAGTGTGCCTTTAACGTACATCAATCAGTGATACTAAAAAATAAAGGAAGAATTCTGGGAACATATTGTTACAGCCAAAGTATTGCTATAAAATGAACTTTTTAAACACTTGATTTATATAAAGGTGAATTGAATTAGGAGCTGTCGTGTGGAGTAATTCAATCGCCACTCAATATGTCTCTTCTGTCTAACGTACGTACGGAATATTGTTAATCATTCTGATAAGCTCCATTTAAGTGCCGTTTTCATGAGAATTTTTAATGCCTTCGTTCCACAGCGATTATTAATGTACAGCTTCTGATCTACTTTTGCCACTTGAAGATAAGAGCGAATGCTCAGACGTTATAAAATGGGATTTCAAACCAATCTATCAGATCACCGAGTAGTTGACAGCACCCCATTTACTGGAGCGGACTAAGCAATGCACAGCTTGGATACGAGGCTCCTAATAAAGGACAGCTGGAAGAAAGAACACATTACACATAGATTTTTAAATGATTTGTTTAACAAATGTTCACTAGACTTCACTGATGAGTAGCACAACCATTTTAATGGACATTGTTTTTCTGTGTGTGCGTCATAATTTGATTCAATTTAAATAAAGCTTATACAGTCCCTCTTAAAATAACCATCTACAAAAACAGAGGTTAACAGTTAACCCCCACCCAGGGCTACATTACATACTTGGTGCTAACATTAGCCCTGGTAGCCACCGCATATTACAATCCAAACGCTAACGGGTTAAGTAACCCGTTTGCGTTTGGTACCTTGCGCTTCACTGCGTGAGGTTACTGTACTTTTGCGCTCCCTTTACTTAACATGGGAAGCGCAAAGTCCTAACGCTGATTAACGACCAGCTACGGTTAGCAAAAAGTTAACCACAGCCAGGACTTGGTGCTAACGGATTCTGCTGGTGCAGAATCCGTTAGCACCAGGCAAACCCCCCAAAAATCCAGATACTCACCTCCTATCCCGCGGCGAGGGCCGCGGCTCCATCCTCCGCCCAGCGGGAGCAGGGAGAGACTGTGGGAAAAAGTAGCCCAGTCTCCCCCTGCGAATCACTAGGCCGACCTGTCGGATCGCGTGAGGCGAGATCCGGCAGGTTATGTGACCGGCGCTGTCTGCTTCTAGGGAGTCAATGCATGCAGCTTTTTAAGCGCCTGTATTCTAATATCATGCTAAAACAGGGGCGGAAAGGAGAAACCTGCAGGCGCAGGTTTTTCTCCTTTGTGCCCCCGTTTTACCACGATATGTGTAATTTAGCCCCCAGTATTTATTTGAAACACACAGTGTTTAAATTCACCTTAGTCTAGCACTGAGATAGCCTGCTGTTTCTCCTGGCAATCTGGCATCTAGGTACAGGAAGTCGCTAGATGCATTGGTACATGCATGGATGGTGCGCACACAGATGTCTCTCAATGCAGAAGCAATGAAAGGAATTACCGGTCAGCGGTCTGCACGCTTGTTCAACCAGTCTGTTGTATATCTGAGGACCATGCTTCTGGAAAGGGGTTCCTAGTACAAAAGAGAAACAGGACCAGGCACTCAATGTCCTTTTCAGACAGTTCAATTGGCAACACATCAACTGCAGCAATGAGTCTTTTTTAGCCTAAACGTTGCTGCTGTTGATGTGTCACCAATAAAACTGTCTTAAAAAGAGTTGAAGTTGAGTGCCCAGTTCAGTTTTTGTTTTCTAATATGGTTATCTTGAAGGTAGTCACTTTATGGATTGTGATAGCACCTGCCTGACCTTACCTGATAGGTGTGCTACTCTATTCTGGATGTTGGCGGTGGTCAGTAATTTTGGCTCTCCAGATGTTTTGAAACTACTACTCCCCTGATGCTCAAACATACATAAGGTTGGTAGACCCTCACAGGAAATGCATTTCCAAAGCAACTGCAGAGCCAAGGTTGCTGATCCCCGGCTTACAGCTTTATGAGTGAGTGTACGTCTTTCACTTTGAAGTGCTGTCTCAGTGGCCAGGGACAGCTGCAGACTGAACATTGTCCTGCCACTAAACAGAACTAAACACCAGTGGAGCATCACAGACAAATTCCATGTGAAATCCCACCAGTTATTCACTGCACCGATGACTCCTCTATCACCAAGAGAAACTTTCAAACAATACAGAACAATGTGGCTCAGAACAATCCACACAGATCTAATGTGGAAATATAAAGATAAAAATAAACAGATTTTTATTTACACATACAGTAGTCTAAAACTCCCTTTTCTTCAATAAGAAGTTTACTGCTCAAACGTTACAATTTTTCAAGACATATACAAAGATACTCGAGTATACCTCAAAATTTTGGTGACAAAAATTTACCTTAACCACTTCGTTGCGGAGGACGCGCTCAGCGCGTCCTCCCGCAGGAAGCGTTGGCTGCGTACGACGCATTGAGCGCGTCCTCCCTTTGCAGCCAGCGATCAGCCAGATTCCCTGACATCCTTGAAGTCAGCCCAGCATCCGGGACCGCCGTGGGCAAAAATAGAGGTCATCGCGGCGGCGCGATGACATCTATTTCAGGCGCCACCCCCTCGAGTGCGGAGGTGCCTGAAAGGGAGGGGGGAGGTCCTTCGGACCTCTCTCCCTCCTGATCGCCGGGGGCCAGCGATCAAAGCCAGGCACGGTTTGGAAGGGCACAGCCTGCCTTTCCAAACCATGCCTGGCTTTAACCCCTTGGGTGCCGGATCACGATTTGGCGCCGAAAAGCGCTGGATCGTGATCCTCTCCCGGAGCTGGCTGACATTTTGGATGTCGGCCAAGCTTCTGGAAACTCCCCCTGATGACTGGCGTCATCGTGCATAGCGCGATGACGTCAGTCCTGGAGTTAACCCCTAGTTGCCACCAATGGTGGAGATAGGGGGTTCCAGTGAACCCCCTATCTCCCGTTCCGTGGTAGCTAGGGGCTAAAGTTTGGTATTGTTGGATCGGCCAGAGCATGGCCTTTCCAACGATACCAAACATGACCATGTAAAAGTTAATAAAAAAAACAAATCAAAATAAAAAAATATTAAAAACAAAAATTATAAAAAAATTTATTGTTTTGTTAATGCAGCAATATTGTTCCCATTTCAATTATAATGTGAACAATGATGCTGCACTAACGATTTTTGTAAGGGGTGCGTTTGTTAAAAATCACGTAATTTTCCCCCAAACAAAATGTAACGAGACCCCATTTCTAATTTTTTTAACAAGCGCACCCCATAGAAAATATAACCGCAAATGCTCGCATGTTAAAATGTGAAAAAAACCACTTTACACATTGGAAATTATTAAAAATTCTAATTATATTGCATTTTTTGTTATAATATACAGACACGACATGACGTATACATATAATAATGACATATTATGAGTCTGCCGGAAAGAACGATACATAATATGTCTGGGTCATGTAATAAAATAAGGCTTCAAAACGTGTTTAAACATGATGAGCGAAACCGGTAAAAATGAGCTCAGCACACAGGCGTGAAATGGCTCAGCAGCGAAAGGGTTAAAATTGGAGGGGGTCGCGTTATATTCGAGACATCTGCATCGCGTGCAAGAAAAAAAAACAACTTGCCTTGCTCTGGACCCCAGAATGCGGGCTCCCTGATGCTTGCAAACACTTCAGGAACTCCCGGATTCAGGATCCTCACGGCCAGAGAGCACGCTCGGTTTAAGCCAATCTTTCACCTCGCTCACCTCCGCCGGCCATCTAATTGCTAGTAAAGATGGGTGCCCGGCGGCTTCATACTTAGTAACAACTACAATCGTTCTAGAGCAGAGCACCTCGGCCTGAGGAGTAGCCTGACTGTGTTAAGAGAACCTGGAAGGATATTAATTGTTTACCGGTACAGTAAAATTTTGCTCCTCGTGTTATATTCGAGTCTTGACTCTTGAGTATTCTCTCGTTTCCATAATAAATCTCATCCATCGCGTTATATTCGGGTTGCGCTATACTCGAGTATCTACGGTAATTGTTTATAACAACTAAATAGTGTAGTAATTCTATAATATATTGTAGTTATATTTGAGGAAGATACAGAAACAATAGCACAAGGTGGGAAGATAATCAGGAATGTGTTAGATGAAGTGCCAGACAGCCAAATAAGAGATGTAGAAAACGAGGACAGCAACGTCCATCTACCTCCAGAGAGTTAAACTAGGGCTGAAGTCCCAGTTGGATGGCAAGAAAAAGATTCATGCTATCACCAGGTATGCACCACCATTCATACCCAGCTGGTATAATAACTTGTCCAGGAGAGGAATTTAACACCATGAATATCAAGGCTCAAAAACTACTTACGATGAATGGAGGATTCCACCAAAAACTAGTACTCAGAGACTGTATCCGAGCCAGAAAGAAGAGCCACTGGATGAATCCTAGAACATTCACAAGTATAAAACGAAGATGGCTCCCAAAGAATGAACTGCTAAGGGAATCCCAGAGACCACAATAGGCAGAAGATGCAAATAAGGAGGATGTACCGTGGCAAGTCAAACCCTTTCACAGTATGTATCATTGACAGATAGTGGATGTGGCCCAGATTACGAAATCCTACAAGTGTTTGAAGAAAGCAAGACTAAAAGACAGCATCCAGCACTAATCCTAGCAGCACAGGATCTGGCAATCGGTATCACTTCAGTAGATGCTTGAATTTTGTACTGAAACATCTGCACAGAGTAGGGGCTGGACTTGCCCAAGTCCACATTGGAGGTGCCGTAAAATTGTAGTGGACAATGATAGGGCTAAGATCCAGTGGATTTTTCCAGATCCCGAGAGACAAGGAAGTACTGGTCAACTGAGCAACCAACCACCCAGCATTGTGATGGTAGACCATGAATGGAAGACCGCGGTGGTGTGGGATGTGGCAAAACCCAGTCATCATAACATCATGAAGAAGGAACATAAGATGGTGAACAAATAACCAGGACTGAAGGAGGAGCTAAAGATGTGTAAAGTGAAGGCAGTAGCTGTCATGGGAGCCCACTGGCTGTAACCCACAAGGTGGGAGAGTGTCTTCAGCAGATTCCAGGTGGGACATCTGCATTTTAGAATCCTTGTGTCAATTATTTGTTCAAACATTTGTTACAGTAATGTTTCCTTCAAAGGTATCCCAACAGGAAATGTAAAGAATGCTTTAAGAAGCTAGTCTTTTGGAAGGGACACTGTGCGACGGTACATAGAAGTATGATGAGAAACTTTCTATTTCAGGAAAAAAACAGATTGCATCCTAGAGGTCTGCAGAAGACCTTACACTGCGCCCGATCCATTAGCAGCAGTTGGTGGGACCTGTTACAGTGCTCATTAGGTGCGATTTCTGACGTAAACAAACCAAATGCATAAAAAAACCTCTGGAAATTTAGAGGGTTACATTAGTTGAAAGAACGTGGGTTTTCTTCTCTTAGATGGTGTTTTTTTAAAAAAAAACAAAAAACAACGAAGGTAGAGAGCACATTAATGTAAAATCCCTCAAAGTGAGGAAAAAATTAATTTACATGTAAAGTCACCTTAATTCTTTTCACGTTTTAGGTAATTAACATATAATATGGACCTCGGTGATAGTGGCGACTGCCATTTTCACGGTAATTATCGCAATCTATTTAAATTTGCTGCATTCCAAAAGGATTCCGCAAGATCCAACTTTGCATAAGCTGTTTGGATGTTTAAAGAGAAAGCAAAAATATTCAGACTCAGTGGATTTGAAGAACAAAAAAAAAAAAAAGATAAAAGACATCCTGGAGAAGGAACATCAAAGAATTGTTAATGACCATGCACAAGAATTAAGTAGTGTATGTCTTTTGTTTTAACTCCACTACACCTGCAGAATATTATTTTGTCCATACATTTATATTTGCTCTATTAGTATTTAAAATAAATGGTTGTGTGTATATATATATATATTATATATATATATATACACATACACACACAGTATATTCTTTCTACCAATTATTTTGTGTATTGTACATAGATACATACAAACCTCGAACTGTACTAGTTTTCATCCTTCCGTTCTGCTCTAAAAATAAGATATAATAAGATACTGATGCCTTGCTGTCACTCCCTAAAGGTATGTAGTGAGTCCTAAGCAGGATTCTGTTGATTACAAATGGGCTAGAAAGGAAAAAATATCTTTTGTTACAGAAAAAAGAAGTAATCAGCAACTATGAAAAGGTTCGCGTAAGAAGCTCAGGCTCTGGCAGTAGTAAGAAAACGCCTGGCGAAATCAGAGCGTGAAATTCAGATTAGCCCTCCGCAGGCTCTGATAGGAAGGGGGTATTACGAAGCTTGGCATGGCCAAAGATATAACCCATTTCACTTGGCCCTTGAAATATTTTCAGCAGATGGAGAGACCAGCTGCCTTTTTTTGCAGCCTCTTAATAAACTCTTAGGAGGTAGCAGTTTGAAACGTAGAAGGAGTTTAGGTTCCAGGCCGAAGGGCATTTACAGAAAAATTATGGGGGATCATCTTACCGAAGATCCTAACCTTTCTGTTTGTCTAAATGGTATATATTAAGGATACAGTAACCATGGTTAATGGTTTGCTGGGATCATTACTTCGTAATTGTAGATTTTTTTGTCTTCTACTGCAGTGTTTCCCAAGTGGTCTTCAAGTACCACTAACAGGTTAAGGATCACCTTGAGGAAATGCAGACTGAATCCTGCAATCACTGAGCAGCAAATCATATCACCTGTGCTGTGCTTCACATATCCTGCAAACCTTTATATCAGAAATAGGTGAATACAAATACTTAACTTATAATCGGACAATCTCCCAGGAGGTGGTTCAAACTCGCCTCTTATAAAGCAATAGTAAACAACACGGAAGATTCTATGAATTCAGAATAGTATATAGAGTGGTGGTAAGTGATACACTCGCGCAATCATTGGAGAATTAAAAGTCCTTGGAGTAGGTAGAATTGGTATGGGTAAATGCAACCTCCATACCCCGCTGATTAAGATCTCTGTATCTCATACCAGGAAATCACCATAAGGTATCCAAAATAAAAATATTTCTTAAACAAATAGGTTTAAAACAAATATAAAAAGCCCATACGCCCGACGCGTTTCGTCTGAGATCAGACTTCCTCAGGGGCAATGTATTGGCCAGTAAAAAACAAAATAATAAAATTCAACAAGTTTCCAATGTTTTTATACTCCCCCCAATCATCTCTCATTGGTTGCAATCAATCCCTCTATTAGTCTCTGGCGTTTTCCATATATGGCGATCTTTTCGTTTCCCCAATCTCCTACTCCAATCAGCAAGGTCCTTTCTCTTTCCTTGCTCATAAGTCACAGCCCCTTTTCCAAGTTCCGATACGTCACTTCCGTCCGCACCCGGAAATGAGTGATATAGTCCAGCAGCCGTTGGTTTCAATGTCCTCAATATACTGTATACTATTCTGAATTCATAAGACATAGAATCTTCCATCTGGCAAACCTGGCCTGTTACGGGGTCACTAAGGACCAGGGCTGGGGACCACTGTTCCAGTGAATATGACCTGTGATTATTGGACCAAACAAGCTGTCATACTTAATTCTCCTGGTTTTTTGCTCAGATTTTGAGATGAAAGGAAACTTGTTTTATTGTGTACTTTGCTAGGTCTTAAATTATCAGTATTACCTGTTTATTTGCAACATAATAGTATCTCAATACATTTTTCCCCATCCATATGCGATACGAATAAATAAATGAATAATTATACTTATGACTGATAAATCAATATACTGGAGCAGTAATAGCTGTCAAGTCTGCACGAGTCGTAAATAAATGTTGCAGGATTTGTCTGACAAGTATAGACCAGGGCTTGTGTGACCAAACTGGGGTTAGTGACCAGAATGCCAGGCCCCGCATTTTAAAAATGTACTGAGGTTTTCTCAACCCTTTCAGGTCCAGTGATTTCAATCCGAAACCACATTTTCAGATTGAAACCACTGCGGTTTTATTATATTAGTGTATTTCATATCTTTTAGATCCAGATTTAAAAATGTCATTTTTATTTTCCAATTTCCATTTCATGGGCCTGATAGGGTTAAGGAATGTCTCAACTAATGCATTACAGCACATTCCTTCTATCCGTCAATTCAGTTTCTAGATAAATTGTATGAATCCCATTCGTCGGGAGAAAGTGCACAAATATATTGTACTTATAGGCAGGGTTCACTCCTATCCGAAGGTTCGGCCATCACTGTAGGTCTTGGAACAGATCACCCATGGATGGGATTATTTCACTTTGTTATTAATTTTCATTCTTTTAACAGAATAAACAGTCCTGTTGAATTGCATAGATATCGTTCGATCAGTAATAAGACTAGGATGTAGACATTGAATTTACGCTCATGTCACTCTGATAGCTTAAGGGTGCCGGAGACATAGCAATCCTCATGAAGAATGCTCTTTGAGAAACAGTTTATCCTTTTTAACATTCGTCTAATTATGCAGCCCACTTCAGATATACCATCGTTAAAAGGTAGAAACAACAACCTGCTTCCTGTCACTTTTCGAGATGCCTTAGGACAGAAGTCAGCAAACTTGGTCCTCCAGATAATTTGAAACTACATCTTCCATGATACTCAGGTTCTCATTAGATTGCCTGAGCCTCGCTGGAAATGTAGGCTCATCCTCTGGAGGTGAAAGGTTGCTGACCCCTGCCTTAAGGGATATGTAGCTTTATGTAGATGTATCCAAATGGATACTTGATGATTTTTAGAAAGGAGACAATCCTATAGCAAGAATACTTGAGACATTAAAGGCTTGATGTTTAAGTCACTGTAAGGCAATATGCATTCTAAAGTACGCTTGCCAAGTCCAAGAGCTGAGTAGTCACTGGCTACTAGAATTTCATACCTGGCTCCAAAGCATGTGTGTAATTGTTCTGCACCTTCGCAAAATATGTGCAGTCGACTTCTATGTTTTCTTACGGACTCCTAAGTTTGCTATATATCCATCACACTCGGTTCTACGGCATTCTACATTTCTACGCTGTGACAACATTTAGGCACAAGATCCACAGATCTGACTTCCATATCCACCATGATAAATTATTGTTATTGTTGTCATTTATATAGTGCCAACAGTTTCCGCAGCGCTTTACAATAACCAAAGGGAATGAGATACAAATAAACAGACATATGATGGAAACAAGAGGTGTAGAGGGCCCTGCTCATAAGAGCTTACAGTCTAGAGGTATTGGGGTTGAGGAAGACCAGGGGAATTTTACTGGACGGCAAGATCATTAATGCCAGCGGTTTGGGAATGGTGGGGCCATAGAAGCATAGAATGGTGAGGAACAGCAGAAGGTTGGATAGAGGGAGTCGCATTCAATGCTTAGCTCATGTAATTACACACAGTTCAGATAAAAGTCTACAGCTCATCATCAAATGCAATCTGTAACCTTTATTATTAAGAGAGTCCCTTCTTGTTAAAGGTTGGGTGATTTGGGAGGAGCGGACACGAGTCTCGAGGAAGTCTGTCAATCACGGTTAGTCAAATGAGAGAAGATAAAAGAGATCTTGAGAAGCCCAGAGGCTGGAGGCGTAGTTTTTGGGATTACAGGAAGGAAACCACTAGCAGAGGTGAACAGAGGATTACTAGCCCCAGGAAAGACAACACGTAACAGTTACAAAAGCTGAACAGAGTCTCGGAAGGATTTACTTTCTTCTCAATGTTTTGAAGCTGCTACCAAAATAGTTTTTGATTGTGATTTTATTGGACCACCCCATGTATTTTAATGCTATAAACAGTTGAAGTATTCCTTATCCGAAATGCTTGGGAGTAGATGTGTTTAGGGGTTTGCATTTGTCCAGATTTTGTAATATTTGCATAAAATAATAATATATCTTAGAGATGGAGCCTGGGTCTAAACAGGAACTTAATTATGTCTCATATTCACCTTATACACACAGCCTGGTACACAATACCATTAATAATGTTGTCCCCATCACGTGAGGTCAGGTGTAGAATTTGCCATTTTTAGTGTAATGTGAACACTCGAGACAATATTAATTTTAAAATGCAGAAGCATACGCCTAAAATAAGCAAACGTTACCTGACCATAATAAATAACAAAAATATTTCTATGATTACTGAAAGGATCAGCATTATTATTTTAGACATACCCAACACCAATATTCCCTGTATTATGTGTAATTGTATTTATAAATAGAGTAAAAGAGAAAGTGCGTCATAAAGATATTTAATGTTAAGACCTACACATACAGATATATGTGATCTGGGTGTAATTTGTAAAACAATACAGTTATCTGTGCATTCTGTTCGTCTATGGCAGAATGAATGAAACAGCTCTTATGTGTCCTTTTATAATATAGCGACAAAACGAATTGAAAGAACACTGCTTCTTATACGTTATTATACTCAAAGTCTAAAGGGGGTATTCACCGACATTTCGGTGCGCTGTCATTCCCTACACTTCGGAGAATTAAATTTCCCCACCCTGCTGTGAATTCACCATTCACCGCAGTGTCCCCGAAGTGCAGGGAATTGGCCACCAAATGCAGCCGCCGCAAACCGGTCACCCGCCGCCACCATCAGAAAGAGAGCGGTCTATTATCTAAGCAGTGTTTCTGACCCTCTGCAGGCACATACAGTTAGCTGGAGTAGCACTTTTAACTACTCCATACTTGTCTTCAAATTAATATCTTCAGAGTGATAAGTGTTGCGCGCACCAGTATACTTTGTTATTAGGGCTGAAACAACGAAACGATTAATCGACAACTAATCGTTAATGAGAATATTTAACAACTATTTTCATTATCGATTAATCGGTACGTGCTCTGCACACACTGTTTAGAGTCAAACTGAGTTAAACATTAATAACCTCAGACGCTAATTCGGAGCTGCTTACTCGTCAAGATTTAGTTGTAGGGGTATGTGAGACGTAATGATTTGTTTTAATTTAGTTTACAACAGTAGCACAACTATAGCACAGACCCAGGGGTACGGCTACTGGGTGGAGGAGCTATATTGCTGGTGTCTTATTCTAACTTTGAGATGGAGTCCTGTGCCACAACCCACCCTCCCTGCCTCTCTCGCAGGGCCGTAGCTGCCATTCCTCCTTTTGGTCCGGTCCTTTCTCCCAAACTTCCTCTCACACTCGGGCCCAGTCTCTTACCCAAACTCTTACCCAAACTCACTCCCTTTCACACTCGGGTACGGTCCTTTGCCCAAACTCACACCCTCCCATCTCCAGCCCCCCTACCTGGTTTGTTCACAAAATTATTTTGAAAGCACAGCCTATATGCACCCTGACCACTTTAGCTTATCAAAGTGGTAAAGTTGTGTGGAATACCCCCCCTTTTCTCACTCCACTTTGGGTTGACATCATCATGTCTATCCAAGCTCTCACAGCAGCCTTTGTTTCGGGAGAAAGCAGACGTTGGCTTGAGCTGCGCACACAGCATCAATCCATCACTCTGACCAGGCGTTTGCAGAAGTTGTGTGCGAAACGTACACGAGATTCGCAATTTGCTACTGTATGTACGAAACTTACGTACACAAAGCAAATTGCGTAAAAAAAAACAAAAGAGGGGAGGATGAGGGATGGATTCATTTTTACATGTAGTATTCCTTTTAACTTCCCGAACATCCTGGTGAGATCTTTAGGTGATTTTTTTTTCTTTTCTGAGAAAGTATTTTACCAGGAAGGATACATTAAAATTTCTCTCGTTCTCAAGTATGTCCTGGGTGGCGAGTATGTACCGTTAGGTGTCTTGCCCAAGGTCACTTACTGGAGAGGCGCTCTTGCTGGGACAGTCATAGAACAGTGATGTTACCTCTATTCCACCCAGCCGGTGCAATTTAAGTGTTGTTAGACACTGGTATGTGCATATTTATGCCCTTTTATAAATGTATTTTCCCAATTCTGTGTTTTTAATTTTTTTTGTATGGTCTGCGCTATTGCATTCTATGTTTTTCTGGTACAACTGTTCCATATTTCTATTTTTTATACTTTAAAAAAAAAAATCTTATCCGATGAATCGGTTCAATTGAAAAATTAACGGCCAACTAATCAATTATGAAAATAATCATTATTTGCCAGCCTATTTGTTATGTTTAAGTTTATGTTGGTCACAGTCTAACTCACTGGTTGCTGCACAGTATTTTTCATTTCATTTTCACAAATATTTGGATACAGAGCCTTAGATCACGCTTTGTTTTTATTATATATTCTTTACAACTTCAGGGAACTTCACAAAGCAATGAAATATGCTTAATCCTTTTAGATTGTAAACTCTTGAGCAGGGTCCTCTCTCCTAAGGTTCTGTGTGTTTTACATCTATGTATATTTGTTATTCTGTCTCAACTATTGTACAGCGCTACTGAATTTATTAGCGCTTTATAAATACTTGTAACTGTAACTATTTTACTTGTAATTGAGTTGCTGTCACTTGCACAGCATTCGGAAAAGCCTCTCAAGATTGCAACAAAGAAAGTCAAGCACAGTGTGGCTATCACAGGGTGGACTCACCAAATGCCGGGTCAGCGCCAAGGTGCTCCACCGTCCAGGATCTGCAATCCACCAATAGTAAATAGCAAAAGTCAGTGGGCCACACCAGGAGCTCGACCCCGACTTTTGCTACTTTTAAGATTGCAGTTATGCCTTTTAGCATGGCTGAATAATGAATTGCTTAACTTGCACCTTACTGGTCTTTAATTAGCCCATACGCTTTCAAAACAAATCACAAACGGGTAGTGTTCATATCACATGTCGGCAAGACATTAAAGAGGATCGTGGCTTGTTCTCATTCAGGCTAGGGTCAGACGAGCGCAGTGTTCACGTCCATGTTGCCGCACATTTTAACGTCCGTGGTAGCATAAAATTATGATCAATAGAGACCCACACACAAAGTACGTCTGCACAGAAGTGCGGAAGCACAATGGACGCAGCAAACGTCCGCAGGTTAGGCAAGAACTTAAATCTGCTAGAACGGACGCACAAAGTGCGCTGCGTCCGCAACGTTCGCATAGCTTTGTGAGTGAGTGATGAACGTGGTTAGACAGACTGCATTTATACGTCCAGCATTTTTGACGGACAAAATGGTTTTGCAATTTAATTTATTTTTCCTTCTACATCCGTCAAAAAAAACGTCAGTGAAAAAAACGGACTGTGTGGCCACTACCTTGTTGTCAGTCAGAAGTACGTTGAGCACGGACGCACATTCCGTACAAAATGCGCTCGTCTGACATTAGCCTTACTGATGACAAGTTAATAAGCTTTCTGCAGTGACTTTTTAAAAAAAAATTGGAAACCACATGTAGGGCCATATTACTACGTTGGTGCTAACTTAACCAGAGCGGTTGTAAACTTCCCAGAGCCATTATAGCCTATGGAGGTTTTAAGTTTACAACAGCTCTGGTTAAGTTAGCACCAACTATGTAATATGGCCCGTAATCTATAAAGTCTATAAAAAGAACTTCTGTTGCTACTGGTGATTGGTTTGTAAACTAAAACCCCTCCTCTCCAGTCCCTAAAGTTTTTAATATTATATTATTATTAATAAGTGTAGGTCAAGTCATCCGTTGAAGTTGTTTTGCTTTATAAATTCATGACCTTTAAACAGTCATAAACTCTCCCCTAATCTTCAGGCCTTCAAGAAATCCCTCAAAACCCAGCTCTTCAGATTAGAGTACCACATCACTGATACAACTCATCCCTCGGTTCACCTACTCATACATCGCGATTGAAGCCGCTTCCATGACCCCCACCATTCCTGAACCACTGGCACTAGTGAGCCTGATGACCAATAAAGCTCTCCTTGTGTTCCTCCACCCCAATCCTTCTAGATTGTAAGCTCCTATGAGCAGGGCCCTCTACACCTCTTGTCTCCAGCTTATGCTTGTTTATTCGTGTCTTGGTTCCTTTGGTTATTGTAAAGCTCTGCAGAAACTGTGGGTGCTATATAAATGAGGATAATAATTTGACAGTTTTCCATCCCATGGAATCAACCACTGCCTGCAAGAGACATTTGTGGTCAAGGAAATGCATCAAGCCAATGCATCTCAGCAGGTTTGATACACATATACAGAGTGCAAAATTTTAATGGTGCTGGCGCCAGTTGACATGAAGAGACTCCAGTGGATACACACTGCTCTGGACAATGTTAGAATTCAGTTGTATCAAGTACAACCTCTGTCATCTTTCCCTTTCCAAACCATTCATATTTAGTCCATGATACTCAAGCATTTTGGCTAGAGTCAGACGAGCGCATTCTGTGCGGACTGTGCGCCCGTGCACAACGGACTACTTTCTGACTGACGACAAGGTAGTGGCCACACGGTCCGTTTTTGTGCTGACGTTTTTTTGACTGATGTAGAAGGGAAAATAGATTAATATGAAAAACATTTTGTCTGTCAAAAATGCTGGACGTCAAAAATGCAGTCCGTCTGACTTCGTTCCATCACTCACACACAAAGCTATGCGGACGTTGTGGACGCAGCGTACTCAGTGCGTTCGTTCGAGCGGATTTGCATTCTTGCCTAACTTGCGTCCGTTTGCCGGGTCCGTTGTGCGTCCGCACTTCTGTGTGGACGTACTTTGTGTGTGGTCTCTATTGATCATAATTGTATGCTACCATGGACGTTAAAATGTGCGGCAACATGGACGTGATCCGTGCGCTCGTCTAACCCGAGCCTTCTCCGTTTAACAACATCATTCCTCTATTAATGGCCACTGACTCTTACAGGGATAAAATCAAAATATACATTTTCCCTGCATCTATGCTTTTTTATAATAATTATTTTAAATATTACTTATCAATGGGGTGATCTTGAAATGTGTACACACACACATATATATATATATATCAGTGTATTGATGGATGCAGTGATAACTTTTCTTTATTTGCACCAATGCTACATTTAAAAGAGAAAATCATATCAAACAGACCTGCCTTTAAGGCACGAGTTAACATCAAATGTAAATGGGAGGTATCAACTTGCAAAAAATCTCCCTAAATTGGAGAAGGCAAAGTTTGATCTTTCTCATTTTGAGGTTTAAGAACAATAGGTGCTTTCTCAGTCCAGGCTACTTCAAAGCAGTGAACAGTGACCAGTCTAAGTAATACTGGGTCATAGACCTCCCCCAAAGATATTCACAGATGTCCTTCACAAGCTCCCTGCTCTGTTATCAGAATTCACATCCAGGGTAGCCCGAAGCCTCTATTTTTTTAGTGTTTTTTTTTATAGCAAATATGTAGAGCACAGATGTGCTAAAGGTAACGCGTCAGGATTCTATGATGTATTGATCTTGGAAGAATTGTAAAGTTTAAGTGGAAAGCAAGAAATAGTTATAAAAAGAAACCTACATTTCGTTAAAAAAAAAAAAAACTTTTTAAAATCGCAAGATACTTTCAATAAAAATGTATAGCTTTTTTTATACAATACGTACCAAATATAAAACACGTATAAATTGTAGTTAACAAAAACACAGTGGGGTGAGCATGGGTTCAGCAATCACTGAAAAGAGAAAAATAACTTGTATCCATTTAATTACTAAAAATCCGTAGATGACAGCCGTAGGTCTATAAGGGTTGAAGACCAATCAATTCTAACAGGGTTATTCAGAGAGCACGAAAAGCAGGAGAATGACTGGAGAATGAAAAATTCTAGGTCAAAATAGCCAAACCGGAACAATTCTCCCTTTCATCTCACTTTCCAAATCGGCTATTTTGACCTAGAATTTTTCATTCTCCAGTCATTCTCCTGCTTTTCACGCTTTCTGAATAACCCTGTAAATCTAAACAATATTAGGTGAAGTAAAGTTATAGCCTTCTCTACTAGTGTGTTGTCTTAGCCACTAGTAATGGTCAAGTAATTTCAATAAATTCAGCAAATAAATTGAAATTAACTTAATTAATTGAAATTAAAACAAAAAATGGACAAAAAAAATTTGCTGAAAAATCCCGAAAAGATCATATAAAAAAAATTAATAAATAAAGATACTTTTTACTGCAGATTAAATTAATAAACGGTTTATTAGATGGTGGATTAAAACGGGAATATTTTTAACATTGAAGCCTAAGGGATTTGCCTGAATAAACCTGCCCAATGAAAACACCGAACAGCAGGGCATTTCTGCAACTTTTCCTTGCTGTTTGGTGTCTCCGAATAGATTAACCATTGTTTCTCTATGGGGGATTTCACTGCTGTCTAACAGGCACCGTACTTGCTGGCAGTTTGCCAAAATTTGGCGAACTGCCTGCTCTCTGAATAGCCGAATGGCCCCGAAATGTCACTGTATGGGGAAACTTTCTATTCGTTGATATTTCGGGCCAGATCGGCTCCCTCTGAATAACCCCTTAGATGTTTTAGCTTTAAGTAAAGATTGCATTATTTTTCATTGAAAGTATTTTTCCCCCACTGCAGATACTGTTTAAGAACCGAAGTGAAAACAAGATCATGGAACAGATTCATCGGGAATCATTCAAAAGACCAAAAGCAAAAAAGGAAGAAAGATCACGTCATGCAAAGCTGAATTTTCTCATGTCATGTTTTGATTTTAAATATGTATTTATAAATATATATTTTGTATATTTCTCCTGTTAATTTGATTAACATGCTAAATAAAAAAACACCTGAGCAAACAACTTTTACAACTTCATCCGTAACATTTTTCAGTTTGAGAATTAAAATCCTGCCTCATCGAAGCCGGCAAAATTCTAATTTGCATCTTGATTCTTTTCAGCTTTAAGTAACACGTAGACGTTTACAAATTCTGATATTGGGGCCAAACATTAGTTATATTTGTCTGTATTGCATAACGTTACGTTTGGCTCCTGTTTGTTTTATACCTTGTCCTCTTTCAACACGTGAACATAACTGGAAACTAAAATTAAATTTAATATACTTTTGTTATCAGAACACACAGCCCTTCTTTCGTTTAATAAAGCACGTACAATCTTTCTTTTCTGTTCTAATTATTTTGACCTGCATTTAAGGAAAAGTGTCTAGCCTTGCTCTCTGAGTCTTCAGTGGATGAAACCATTCAAATAAAAGTTATGGCTGTCTGTGTTTATCAGCATGACAGAAGAGAGTTTGGGATGAACTCGCTAAATTAGAATTAAAGAGAATTTACACAAGAAATGCATTCTAAGCAATATTTTCCAAATAATGAAAAAATAAATTCCCAGCTCAATGATCTCTCTCTGGCTTGGTAACCTTGGAATTTGTTTTTATTAAAGGGACACTTTACACACTGATTTTATCTGATTAAAATGGCCAGGCTGCGTGGAGTCGTGAAGGTGGGGTGCCCCCCTTCCCTCCAGTCCTGTTTTGTAGATCTTGCATCATCAGGCAGACAGGATTTGAACATCCCGCATGGGCTTGTTTGAGGTAAAGCCCATGGAAAACCTCTATTCTCAGCAACACCTCTGTTGCTCAGAATAGAGGTTTTCCATGGGCTTTACCTCAAACAAGCCCACAGGCGTTTTATCCCAGAGCTTGGCTATAAGCTCCAACGCATGTGAGTGTGATTCCCTTGCATATATTTACATTTGATTGCCAACAATCCTACACAGGAAAATTTTCCTTCTATTGCATGTTTTCATACATATCGGTACAAGAAGAAGACTGTCATCTTTGAAGGTTGCGGGTCGCCTCCTTCAAAAACAGAAATTTATGACCGAATGCGTTGACCCGCTCAGAGCCAGTGTTGGGGCTCTTCTTTTGTGATTGGGAACAGTATCACTAACATACTTAAACATATTGTGTCGCTCTGCACTATTGTATTTTTTATTGTCTTTCATGTACGTGTGGATGTTATCTTTGAAGAGAACCATCATATGATCCATAGCGACTGCCATCGCGCCGCCAGATACGTATTTCTCAATTATTATAATAAACGGTTTATCAGATATTGAATTAAAACGGGAATATTTTTAACATTGAAGCCTATGGGATTCGCCTGAATATACCTGTCGAATGAAACCACTGAATGGCAGGGCATTTCGGCAACTTTTCTCAGCTGTTTTGTGTTCTCTGAACAGACGAAGCATTGCTTCTCTATGGGGATTTCACTGCCCTCGAACAGGCAACGAACAGGCACCTGTATGTGCAGGCAATTTGCCAAGATTTGGCGAACTGCCTGCTCTCTGAATAGCCGAATGGCCAGGAACGGTAACCGTACACTGAATTTCACTGTTCGGTTACCTTTCGCCAGCAATTCGGATCTTTTCGAATAACCCTGTAACTCTTACAAAGTGAGAACGAAACACATAGAAGGGGTTATTCCCAAAGCGCAGCTGAACCGATCAGTGACAAAAATTGCTGGAATTGCAGCGCCGACAAGAGTAGGCATTTCACAAAACTAAAATCCAAAGAGCAAAAAGAGAGGTTTACTGTGAAGCTTCTCCTGTCACTCTTTGATTTTTGGTTTTGTGAAATGCCGGTGTTTGTGCTGCAATAATGCTGCTTTTCAAGGATGGTTGCAACACCGACGCTTTGTGAATAACCCCTAAAGGAAGTTACGCTCTAGAATTCCCTTAAAACAAAGGGGAACAAATGCCAACTGCACACCTGTCGCATAGTGTGCTGGAATGGCCAACCAGAGTTGTGTTGTCAGCTTTTTAATGTCGTCTTGCCATGATCGATGAGGGTTTAAACTTGCTCTACAAGTATACATGATCATCCCTCAACATGCCAAACTGCATGATCACTTCTCACTCAAACAACACACTTATCATTCTTCTTCTTTTACCTTCTTGCTCCTTCATACTTCCTTAGACAACGGTGGCTCTATTCTACCTCTAATCTCCAGCGATCGTACACATGTTCATATTGCAGTAAAAATACCAGAAACAGATATAGAGATGAAACGGTTACAGCCCGCTGTTGTATATAAAGCGTTGCAAAGCAAGCCGGAGTCTCTCTTGTTCCAGCCGCTCATGAAGGAGCCGTGGGAGAGAATTTGGCACTTTAATCCCTTCAAAGGATCAGGTCTAATTCAAGTCTTATATCCACTGCAATCTTTCAAGGGTCTGGTATTATTTCTTACCGCAGGGAGGTAAAATAAAGAGCCCTTTCCCCCTGGCATCTGATCACACTTTGCTGGCAGACCAAACACCGTACAAATGGGATTGTCTTACCTTTTCAAATGGCAAAAACAGAATGTACGGCAGTGCTTAATCCAACCCATACATTTAGTGGTTGTAATTTATTTTTTATTTTTGAGAAAGGATTTTACCAGGAAGGATACATTGAGATTTCTCTCGTTTTCAAGTATGTCCTTGGTGGCGAGTATGTACCGTTAAATGTCTTGCCCAAGGACACTTACTGGAGAGGTGCTCTTGCCAGGATTGAACCTGTGTCTCCACAGTCTCTCTCCACGGTTATAGAGCAGTGATGTTAAAGTAAGAGTCAGACTGAGAACATCTCCCCCTATTTCATGCCAAAACTAACGACATGCACTACAAACCAAAGTGTTCCTCACACTCCTGGAAGATTATTAAATACTTATTGCGAGTTAAATGTCTATAGGACCATCATGGGAAACCACACAAATTAGCTGTATGTGCTCTTACCACGTCAAGTGATGGAGCCCAGGATGCATGAGATGGTGCACACCCTTGCAAAAACACATTTCTCAGAGTGAACAGGTGTAATAAGTAATAACAAGTAGTGGGGGTGAGCATGGACACAAATACAGATACTTGCCACAAAAAGGCAGGGGCTTCCAGATCTATGGACAGACAGAACCAGAAAAGGGCTTGGAATAATCATACTAACCCATGGTCGTTTTGTTTTTCTAGGTTTTAGAGGAAAAGTACATCACAAGACCCCAACAGTAAGGGATGTATCGCCCCATAAATTGACCTCTTGCCCCTACACCAGAACCAGTTTTTGGAGGCTCTGCTAAATGTGAGTTGGTTTACTTGCCATATGTCCTGAAAATAGTTCTTCCTGTTTTTAGATAACACTGCACTATTTTTCCTCTCTTTTTTTTCTCTGAGGGATTTGTTTTGCAAATATTTTGATTTGCATGTCACCTGCACAGTGTGTTTCACCAGTTTGTAAATTACTTCGTAGCTGCATAGGATACTTGTTTTATGTATTTTTTTTAAATGATTAGGGCTGGAAGAACATAGGTAAGCGGGCAAAGGTCAAGTCCAGGAAAGTCAATCCAATACTGCACCGGGAAACAGATACAACCAAGTGTTGGGGAGTCTTAGGGAAGCTTTTTGGCTGCTGTTGGAAGCCAAGGGATCCATCAAAAGGTCAAGACGGCACAAAGCAGCGTAGAGAGTACCTGACTGGGAGTGATGGAGTTGTGGATTCAAGTCAGACCAGGTCTCTTGAAGGGAAGTGCATATCTTCATAAACCCAGACCAGTAAATGACTATAACAACCCACTCTATCAGGGTTATTCAGAGATCGGAAATGTCGCCGAAATATAACCGACACTGAAATTCAGCGAACGGGGACATTTTGGGGTCATTCTGCTATTCAGAGAGCAGGCAATTTGCCAAATACTGGTGAATTGCCTGCACGTACGGTGCCTGTTCGAGGGCAGTGAAATCCCCCATAGAGAAGCAATGCTTCATCTATTCAGAGACACCAAACAGCAGTGAAAAGTTGCCGAAATGCCCTGCTGTTCGGTGGTTTCATGCGACAGGTTTATTCAGGCGAATCCCATAGGCTTCAGTGTTAAAAATATTCCCGTTTTAACCCAATATCTAATAAACTGTTAATTATTTTATTCTGTTGTAAAGAGTCTCTTTATTTACAGATTTTTTTAGAATCTTTTAGGCATTTTTCGTCAATTTTTTTTTCAAAATTCCGAGGTTTTTTTTAAATCGTTTTTTTTAAAAAACAGTCCTTTTTATTATCATTCATTGGAGCTTATGTGTAAATTCCAGACATTTTCGTTCAGTTGTTTTTTTTCCAAACAGCATTTCAATTATGAAACTTTCAAGCAAACAGGTTTTTTTTCAACCACGTTCATCTGCTTGACAGGTATTTCCGGCGGCTGCTCTGCGTTGTGATCGGCGGCTCGTCAGGTTTTCCCAGCGTGTTCGGCGGGGTTTTTGCGGCGGTTTCTGCAGGCTTTCGGTGAGTGTTCGATGAGTATTCGGCGAGAGTTCTGTGGGTTTGAGGCGAGTATTCCCTGCACTACGGGGGCCCTGCGGTGCTTGCTGAATACATCGCAGGGTCGGCAAACTAGGAATCGGAATTGCCCCGAAGTGCGGGGAACGAAAGGTCACCGAACGTGCAGTGACTTTTCATATCTCTCTGAATAACCCTGTATATTTATAAGGTTCTGGTACATTATTAGTCATTAAAGAATTGGATCCTCATAGCTACAGATGTGTAATTATTAGTCCATGTAGACCCTACACAAAGCGAATGGAACAATAAGTAGTCAATAAACTTGTACTGGTATAAAACATAACAAGGAAAAAAGGTGTCATCTGCGCTCGTTTCTATGTGTTCCATGTACAACAAAACTGAGGTTTTTGTTTGTTTCAATGGCCATTGCAACGTAAGCTCACTCGCCACTTCACGGCACCTCTTTACAGAGTGAGTAACTAACATGTACCAAAAGGCCGCTCTACTGAGCAGCTCCAAGCCCCTCCTGCTGCTTTTCAGCCAAGGAGAGGCAAAGATATGGTGGGTTTTATTTATACACGCACCAAACACTTCTCATTTGAGATTAAAAACAAAAACATGGAAAGAGGAACAGCTGCAGAACGACGGACTGGTGTTACAAGCATGATATACATAAATACAGAAAAAATGGCGTCGCGCCCATACTCACCGGAGCGGCAGCAACTGCCAGGAGTAACAGCCCAGTTAATGTATAAAACATAACAAGGAAAAAAGGTGTCATCTGCACTCGTTTCTATGTGTTCCATGTACATTGTACTGGTATATTTATTTATTTATACAGTATTTAACCAGGATGAAGGATACATTGAGATTTCTCTCGTTTTCAAGTATGTCCTGGGAACACATAGAAACGAGCGCAGATGACACTCTTTTTCCTTGTTATGTTTTATACATTGACTGGGCTGTTACTCCTGGCAGTTGCTGCCGCTCCGGTGAGTATGGGCGCGACGCCATTTTTTCTGTATCTATGTATATCATGCTTGTAACACCAGTCCGTTGTTCTGCAGCTATTCCTCTTTCCATGTTTTTGTTTTTGATCCCAAATGGGAAGTGTTTGGTGCGTGTATAAATAAAAGCCACCATCTTTGCCTCTCCTTGGCTGAAAAGCAGCTGGAGGGGCTTGGAGCTGCTCAGTAGAGCGGCCTTTTGGTTACAATTGTTAGGTACCCACTCTAAAGAGGTGCCTTGAAGTGGCGAGTGGGCTTACGTTGCAATGGCCATTGAAACAAACAAAAACCTCATTTTTGTTGTACATGGAACACATAGAAACGAGCGCAGATGACACTCTTTTTCCATGTCCTGGGTATTGTCACTGAACAACCAAGATCATAAAATCTCATGAGCATAACTCTACAATAACATCAAGTGAAAAACAAAAAAATAATGGCTTGTGCTTTGCAGCAGGTACCAAACTATAGTTTGACTTTAACTCTGCCTGATAGCTGAAATTGGCACCTCTTCGGCCACATTGTGGCCATTTTTAAATTCAGGAGATTCAGATTTAGGTTTACCGGCATTTTGGTTCCCAATAAAAATTTGGATCAAATATCGTCTCTGGCAGCTATACTCTTTAATGGAAATATCAGCTTTTGCGATTCAATTAGAGTTTATCAGTATGCTGCTTTACACAAAATATCAGATGCTAAAAAGGTGTCGATAAATGGATTTTTAAGGCACAAATACAGAGGGAATAAGACTGAATATTTCTTTTTTAAACATCATATATTTCTAATAGTCATGTTTAACGGCACAAATCTCTATGGTGCTGGCTGAAAATGAGCTTTTTTGGGTGTTTTAGGCTAGGGTCAGATGAATGCATTTTTCACGTTGTCCGTGAAAAAGTGCGTTCGAACGAATGGACGTATTTTTTCACGGAATACGCGATAGCGGTCATACGATGCGCATTTTCATCCGTGATTTTGTACGGATCATCAATAAAACACTTTTTGCGTCTGGACGTTATGTTGGCCATACATTAGCAGCGTCTGATGTCTCCCAATCACGCAAACACACCGCTATGCGGCCGCAGCGCACTCTGTACGTCAGTAGTAGCGGTTTGACGTTCTCGAAAAAATGCATTCGTTTGCCACTTGCGTTGCACGGACGAACTTTCGTGCGGTCCTTCGTCGTATGTTCCCCGGCATTGGACGTCATTTGCTGCTAGCACGGCCGTGATTTTGTGCGGCTAAACGCACGTTAAAACTGCTTTCGTCTGACCTTAGCCTTACTGGCCGCCTTTTTCTTCGGACAAGCAGCATTTTTCAAATATCAGTTAAATTTTTTATCTGTCATTAAAGTGCAGGCTCCCCTACATCACAGCCAAACTATTAGGGAGTCCTAAATGAACATTCAGTATGATCACAAAGACAAAATCTCATGATGATTTTCTAAATAAATTTCCAACTAAGTTCTGGCACTTAATTGGCCGACAAAACTATTACATGGAAAATTAAACAAAAAAATGCAACAGGTGCTTAATCCAAATGTAAATTTAGAGGGATACTATAGGGTTAAAACAGTAAGGGGGGACAGAGTGGTTAAACATTAACCCCTCCTGACTGCCTCTATCCAGTATGTCACATGAGTAAGGTGGGCTGGACACTCCAGCCAGATGCATTGAGGGCCATTAGTGGGAGTTCCCAAAGCTGCGGAACTTGAGCTCAGCATTCAGGTTCTGGATCTGATGAAGCTCCTGCACTCCTTGGGCTGAATCAGCCTTCTGAGTAGAGCAGCGTTATCACTTGGTTAACGCCGAGTGGTCACACTTTGTAGAATGTGCCTTTAAACATCAGAGGTTTTTGTTACCAATGTAAGGGTCTTTAAAGTGTAAGCTCCAAACACAAAGCTTTACACAATGCAAACACACTTTGGAGCTTTAGAGGCACAGCATCATCAGGAAATATGTCATAGGAGCTTAATGCAAAGGGTTTCCATAGCCAAGCAGCTGTACACAAGCCTGGTGTACCTTTGTCTGAAAGACCTCAAGGGTCTGCACACAGCCCTGTCCTCAGTAGTGATGGGCCGAACACCCCCGTGTTCGGTTCGCATTCGAACACCCAAAAAAGTTCGACCGCGAACTCGAACACAATTCGAACACCATGAATGTCAATGGGGCTCGAACGTTCGAAAATTAAGGTCCCCTCCAAGAGGGCATATATGCAAGATATTGGCCATAAAAGGTGTATGGGGGTCCGGGTACTGCCCTGGGGGACAGGAAACAATTAAAAAAATGTAAAAAAAACAAAAATGTTTTTAATTCTTTCACTGCTGCGTGCTGAGCCATTTCACCACTGCGCACTGAGCTAATTTTTACCGCTTTTGCTCATGTTCAAACGTAATTTGAAGCCATGGGAAATGTTTGACCAACAACGAGTGGGAAATGTTTGACCAACAACGAGTGGGAAATGTTTGACCAACAAGGAGTGGGAAATGTTTATGAATCCCATAGGCTTCAATGTTAAAAATATTCCCGTTTTAATCCAATATCTAATAAACCATTTATTATTACATTCTGTAGTAAAGAGTCTCTTTATTGTTAGATTTTTTTATGATCTTTCAAGCATTTTTTGAAAAACTCCCCCCCCCTCGAACTTTCCGCTAACGTCCCGAAAAGTTTGAAGTTTGCGAACTTTCGAACAGCCGACGTTCGAATCGAACCTCGAACCGATTTGAACCGGCAGCCCATCCCTAGTCCTCATCCCCTATGGCATGAATTGTAATGTTGACTGAGAGCCAAATATCAGTACTTGACATCACAGTTTATCTTCACATCGTGGTTCCTGGAGCACCCAAATGAATTGGTCAATACCTATTTATTGCAAATTCTCATGAACACATAAATAATGTGGAATGCTACCCCAAAATGTTGCAAAGGGGAATGGTGGTGGTGGGGCCAACTCATTAAGGCCCTTTGCTTTAAAATGGGATGTCCTAAAAGCTCAAATCAGTGTAATGGTCAATGGGTGAGACAGAACAACAAATATACATACAAGTTAAACACACAGAACAGTAGGAGAGAGGACCCTGCTCGAGAGCTTACAATCTAAAAGATCTACATCTGCTTTACAAGTAGCTGCTCAAGCAAAATGTGAGTTTGATCGGGAAGCTTTGAGATTGTGTCCGATCTCTAATGTGTTACACGAATAAACTAACCTAAAGCAGTAGGAAAAGGGAAGTGCTCATGCCACTGTACAGAGCACTGGTGAGACCTCACTTGGAGTACTGTGTGCAGTACTGGAGACCGTATCTCCAGAAGGATATAGACATCTTAGAGAGAGTTCAGAGAAGGGCTACTAAAATGGTGTACGGCTTGAAGGAGAAAAGTTACCAGGAAAGGCCTAATGATCTTAACATGTACAGCTTGGAAAAAAGACGAGACAGAGGAGATATGATAGAAACATTTAAATACGTAAAGGGAATCCACAAGGTAGAGGAAGGGAGTATATTTAAAAGGAAACAAAATAGCAAAACAAGAGGACATAGTCTTAGATTAGAGGGGCAAAGGTTTAAAAGTAACATCAGGAAGCATTATTTTACTGAGAGGGTGGTGGATACATGGAACAGCCTTCCAGTAGAAGTGGTAGAGGCCAAAACAGTAATTGAATTTAAGCAAGCATGGGATAGGCATAAGGCTATCCTAAACAAAAGATAAATCCAGGTAAAGTATCCATGCAATTGGGCAGACTAGATGGGCCGAAAGGTTCTTATCTGCCGACATTTTCTATGTTTCTAATAAATGTCAAACAGTAAATGAGATCATCATGCGCTTGCTCTTTGACATACAGAAAAAATAATAATAATTTTGTGCGCAATTTCTGACCTCTTGGATATGTAGTATAAAGCAAGCCGTCGAGGAAATTACAAAGGACAAGCGACTTACTGGTTATACATAAATCGCTGTGTAAACAAACATCAAACGCTTCACTGGATCGCCACAAGATGGCAAGAACAAAATGGGCTTTATTTTTATATATATATTTAAATTCAATGAATTCAGTTGGTTGCAAAACAAAAGTTTTGTAGCATCACAGCATCAGGGAAAGAATATTTTCTTACAGTATGTGAATGTAGTCAGAGGTGTAAATCGACAGGAGTAATCTTCCTTCCCTCTTTGCAAAACTTGATGTGTTCAAGGGGATCTTTGGGTGAAGGAGTGGAGGGGCTTCATAACATTCAGGGGTCCCCAAAGCTGCCCCATCATCTAACTCGCTATTATTAGAAGGAATAGTGTGACATCCTGGTCTCTTATTGGCAGCTAGTTGTCACTGCAAGAGAGGGCGACACGGGCTCGCCAACTTTCTACTCCCTTACCGCTGTGCCTCGCTTGTGCAGCGAATAAGTGGACTTACTTCCGTCAATATATACATATACTATATTGGTGCGAATACACGGATTTCGCAACAGTGGAAATAACTGGCAACAAATTTGGATTATTATTTATTATAATTCTTTATTTATAAATAAAGAATTATAATTAGTGTAGATTATGAGCCTATGATCTGTCCTCTGTTTGTTTACCTTACTTGACCATACGATTCCACTATTAGCATTTACAGCACTCCCCCCTTCTGTTTGGCTCTTTTATTGTTAAATTCTATGATTTTGGTCAGTTTAACATCAAGACCTGAGGAAGAGAGGTTAGACTCTCGAAAACTTGTCTTTTAAAAGTAACGTTAGTCCAATAAAAAAGGTATCACTACGTACTGCTATCCTCTGATTTATATATATATATATATAAAAAAAATATAACAATTGTCTTGAGAAGCACCTGCCCGTTATGCTTAGTAAAGGTTGAGTGCTGCCCTTCTAGGGCCCTATTACAATCTTTGCGCAAACATCAGTGCGTGCGCAAAAAAGCATTAACGCGAGGGGCAAACCCCTTTGCGCTGAACGTCGTATTACAATGTCAGTACAACAAGCGCGCGTATACGTCTACCGCGGGTGAACCTGCGCAAACGCTGCACGAGCTTACTGTACTTTGCGCGTCCTATGCTTAACATTGTGAGCGCAAATGCATTTGTGCGCTGGTACGCGGATGGTATAACAATCCATGCGCAGTTTGTAACGCACAGCCTTTGCGCGCATAATTTTAGCAACTCCTAAAAGCTGGTGTTAAGGGCAAATTCTATCAACCTGGCTGAAACCAAATACACCAGCCCAAAAAAAATACGCAACAAAGTATAGTTACACATTCTACACATAGCCAAACCAATAAAATTGAGAAGTTGTGTGTGTGTTTTTTATTGATGCAGCATATATGCGCAGATTGACTTTGACAGGAGCAAAAACTTAACGTGAGACAATTGGGGTTCTTAATTCTGAAACAAATGGTCCGCAACTAATTTCTGCGCGAAACGTTGCTGCGTGCGCCCGTTTTTACGCGCATTTTTTGACGGATGAAAAAATGCGCGAGAGTTGTATTACCGGCGTTGTTTTACGCGCATTAACGTTTAACGTTTCGCACAAAAATTCACGGGTTGCGCGTGCGTTTTTGCGTGAAGAATGTAATAGGGCCCTAAGTATATATATTCAATTTGAACCTGCATGCACCATGAAGAGAATAGTTGCCCAGCTGCAGAAGACCGTGTGAAGATAAAGGCCCCTGAGAGGGACGAAACGTCGGGACTCAGGAGATGTTTGCAGGCAGTATTTTATAATGATTTTTAAATAAAGCATCATGTTTTAACCCATACCTGAAGACCCTGAGTGCGTCCATCCAAGATTTTGGAACTCAATGTGTATATACACTATATTGCCAAAAGTATTCGCTCACCCATCCATATGCGAGTCAAGGCAGGTGAGCGAATACTTTTGGCAATATAGTGTATATATATATATATATATACACATATATATATATATATATACACACATACATACACACACGCACCTTGACAGGCATACTTAAAAATGAAAAAAAAAAAGTAAAATTAAAAAATTTTATTGTTTGATTTTAAGCTTTTGGCAAACAACTTTGCTCAGTGTGTTTTATGAAATGATTTGCTTATTCTTGGAAGTGTACATTTTCTTTTTATTTCATGTGTGGTAAAGATTAAACAGAAAGAGTCGCTGTCCGTTATATATCGCTGTACAGGTGAGTTGCTTTATAACGTTTTAAAAATCCAAAGTCAGCCTCCTCCAAACAACAAAGTTTCTCTATTGCACTGTCTCGTCCTGGAAAAGTTGAAGGGGTGAGAGCGAAGGGAGGGGGATAAAAAGAAAAAACACCTCTGTGTACCAAATAACAAAGGAATATATTGTCTCATTGCTACAAATCCTTAATTATAAAAGAAAGCAGAGAAGAGGCAGATCCAGTGATCAGGGCATCCCTGTGGAAGGGTCTTCCAGGAGCAGAGAAGGGGTCCCTTTGATCAAGAAAATCCAATTATTTGTGTATATACATTTCCCACATAGTGATTACTTCATTAATTGTCCCGCCTTTATCACCTCCCTTTCCACCCCCTGTAATAATCAGTTCTTTTATCCAGACCAACAAACACTCTGTAGGAGCTTTGTAGATTCAAAGGATTTGCTTTGGCTTCTGAAAGAGCTGCTGTTCTTTGATGATTGGGCAGCTGGGAACTTCAAAGGGAAAGGACTGTGAGGCTGTGACTGGCTGCTGGCCCAGCCAAGTCCTTATCAAATTCTTGGAGGTGCTCCTGCTCTAGACAGTCAGTCAAGAGCTTGCTTGAGGGATGGATGGTGGGAGGAGGACCTTCCTAACATTGTCCCACCACAAGAGAAAAACAAACAAACAATCACAGGGGCACACACTGGACTTGCTAAGGAGACACTGACTAACTGCCCCCTTCCATGACACTCAGGTGGTGTCCCACCACAAGAAGAACAAGCATTTGGCAAGCTTCAGAACCAAGAGGACCATGGCTGCGGTGGCGGTGCTAAGGAACGACTCTCTGCAGGCATTCCTACAGGTCAGTTTGTGGTTTCACCCTGATACACCTTTAAAATGTTACGTCAACAATTTAAAATATACAGATATACAGATATATATAGATATATATATATACAGCTCCTAAACTGGGCCAGAGATATGAGAACCTTGTGGATTTGGATGATTTTAGTTTGCTGAACCCTTTAAAGAAGCTATTCTTGGGATTCGGAGCTGTGGTCCACTACTGCTGGAAGACACATCTTGCGCCTCCCTGACCTCTAAATGTTCATCCCAGCAGGGTACCCACGCTTCTTTAGCAAAAGTCGTATAAGTCGATTATATATAGGTCAATGCCCACATGCATGAACTGGTCTCCTAATCGCTGGATTTTCATTCCCCTTTATCTGCTCGATAGGCATTAAAAGTAGCAGTCACAGGTCACAATTTACATTGCTTTAAAAAGGCTGGTGTTGTTCGTAGAATCTCGCATTTCAAGCGGATTTGGATCATTTTTCAGTAAATAGAATCATTTAATAATTTTAATAAAGACCTGGGGGAGAATGAAATAGAACTTATTAAAATCAAACCACTGACGGAATGTGCTGCAGAAAAGGTTGTGCTAAGGGGTTATTCACTAAGAGGTGACTTTTTAGAGAATTACAAATTTAAAATGCAAGATTGCTGAATCTGATGTCCCCTCCCCCCCCCCATTCTGGTATTCTCTAAATGTAAATAATTTAACACGAAATATTTAATTCAATACAAGAACCTCCGTTTTAGGTCGTCCGTCCCCCCAGGCTTTATGAATTACGTGTTAACAATTCGAGTACAACATTAAACGAAAGTCAAAGGGTCAAGCAATTACCTGCATTAGTCATCTGGGGTCTGAATCCTGATGCTGTTAGATGTGTAGGACTTTGTTTGTTTATTTATCCTTTAGAATTTAGAGAGACGAAAAAAATGGAACAAAAAAAACACTTAACTTTTTGCAAAACAAGTTTCCGAAGCAAGACATTATTTAGGGGAAATGTGATAATATTGAAAACAAGAGGAAAAAAAAGTTTGTGAAAATGGATACTTTTGTATCCTCTATATAAATGTCAAACACTTTACTTTTATGTGATTCGATAAAGTCTGCCATGTCCAAATTGTAACAAAACTATTTTACTTTCCAGGACAGGACTCCCAGTTCCTCACCAGATGTTGGAAAGCATTCTCCACTGGCTCTTTTGGCAGCTACATGTAGTCGAATTGGACAACCTGGTGGAGGACATCCTGACTTTATACAAGTTCCCTATGACCCTACAATTGTGTCTCCTTCAAGGATTTTCCATCCATGGAGTAATGAAATATCCACACATTCTCCTGGCGGAATTCAACCCCACACCAGTATGGGACTTGGCAACCCAAAAAACCAACTCCCACCTCACATTCAGCCCACTTATGTTACCCATGAATTGCCCTTGACACCTCCAGCTGATCCTTCCTACCCATATGAATTTTCACCGGTTAAAATGTTATCCTCACCCATGACTGCCTTCCAGTCGTCGAACTGTCAGTCACATTATGTTTCTGCTGTCCCATATGCTTCAGCAGCTCCAATTACATCCGCCATCCATGGGTTTGTACCGAGTCACCCAAATTTGATACACCAACAGCCAAGGCAGTTATCCCCCAATCCAGCAGATGACATTCCATGGTGGAGCATTCCACAAGCCACCCAAGTAACCCATCATTCTGCAATTACCCATCCTCACCGATTTCCTATCCAGAGGGGATTAGTCCTTGGACATTCGGATTTTGCACAATACCAGACTCAAATTGCAGCTCTTCTGCAGACTAAATCTCCACTGGCCACAGCCAGGAGATGCCGAAGATGCAGGTGTCCAAACTGTCAATCATCTAGTGGTCCAGATGAACCTGGCAAGAAAAAACAACACATATGCCACATCCCCGGGTGTGGAAAAGTCTATGGTAAAACCTCCCACCTCAAAGCCCACCTAAGGTGGCATTCAGGAGAAAGACCTTTTATTTGCAACTGGATATTCTGCGGTAAAAGCTTCACCAGATCGGACGAACTACAAAGGCACCTGAGAACTCACACTGGTGAAAAGAGGTTTGTCTGCTCGGAATGTGGGAAACGATTCATGAGAAGCGACCACCTGGCCAAGCACGTGAAGACGCATCAGAACAAGAAGGTGAAAGGGATGGAGAGAACTGTGAAACAGGAGCCAAGCAGAGACCACTAGAAGGCGTTTCAGGATTTCTCTCAATTGTGCAATATTTTGGAGTACCATGGTTATTCAGGAAAGCACTGTATGGACCTCACTCACATGGGAGTTTTCAAAACTTTTAAAAATGTTGAAACTAAATTAGCACAAAATTCGGAAGTCCAACCCTTGACCATAGGTGGATTTACTTACTTTAGAGACGTTTACGGCCAAATCATAGATTTTCGTAATCATGCATTTTGTGTAAATTAAACTAAGGTGTTTATAGAATGCTAGAGACGTTAATTCTCCTGAAGGCAAACTATTTTCTGACTTTTGTTAAAAAAAAATCTGTTTTTCTTTGTCCATCCATTTCAGCATGCATTCATTGATCGTGTACATGTGGACATCAAATGGGTTCATATGAAATAAACAATGATGTTGCATATTCAGAGGATCACACCTGAGTCATCCTTGTTTCATAATGTCATGTGGTGCTACATTAGATGTTGTGAAGTTTCCAATACTCTCCTAGGCTGTGGTTAGAAGGGAAGCGAAGATTAGACATCATTACCCTAAAGAAGTGGTTCCCAACCCTTGTCCTCAAGTACCCCTAACCAGATTTTAAGGTTTATATGTGGAAATGCAGACTGAATCCTGCAATCACTGATCAGCAAATTGTGTCACCTATGCTATGGATATCTGGCAAACCTGGCCTGTTAGGGGTACTTGAGGACCAAGGTTGGCCACCACTGCCATAGACCACAGATTTTTCTTCCTTTTTTTTTTTTGGAGAAAAATATTTTACCAGGAAGGATACATTGAGATTTCTCTCGTTTTCAATTATGTCCTGGGTGGCGAGTATGTAATGTTAGGGGTCTTGCCCAAGGACACTTACTGGAGAGGTGCTCTGGCTGGAATTCAAACCTGTGTCTCCACAGTTATAGAGCAGTGATGTTACCTCTACACCACCCAGCCGGTTTAAAACAGATGTGCATAATTCAGACTAGCAAGACAGACCTGAAGAATTTTCTAAGTCAGTTAGTACAGTCTTAATTTTTTTAAATGCTGTTTTCAATCCACAGAGTATAACTTCCAAAGCCAACAGGATGATAATCATGTGGGATAAGTACATCCTGCTACTTAGGGTGATATCTGGCAACATGGGGTCGTGGTACTTAAAATCCAAATACAGTACGGATTTAAAAAGTGGCTTATGTAGATGTGGGTTTTTTTTTGAGAAAGTATTTTGCCAGGAAGGATACATTGAGATTTCTCTCGTTTTCAAGTATGTCCTGGGTGGCAGGTATGTACCGTTAGGTGTTTTGCCAAGGACACTTACTGGAGAGGTGCTCTGGCCGGGAACGAACCTGTGTCTCAACATAATAAAAGTTCATGCCAAACTACATGTTTCCAGTTAAATATCTAAATTTTATTAATAAAACACATTTATGGTACACTTTTAATGGTTATCTAGTCAATACATTGGTAGCTTGTAAATACAAAGTAACCCTCTTCATTTTGAGTAAAGGTAACGTGCCAGACACAATAATAGCGCTTTTCCCAGCCTCTTTGTGTATGTGAGAGTTTCTGTAATCTTTCATAAAATTATTCGAAAATTACCTCAGAAACAGCTTATCAAGCACTGAAATGTATACATATATATATATATTAGGCTGTGTTAGTCCAGATGCTTTGGAAATTGGGGAGAATTTAGAGAATTACACATTATAGGTTAGCCTTGTCAAATTCTCACTCTTTCCATTAGACTCAGAATTCTCCACAGCTCATATTTTTTCCCGCCCATTCGCCCCATTATAATTATACTGACTAAATAGTGGGTTGTATACAGAAATTTTATTTTCTTTGATTTTTTTTTTTAAAACAAACAACACAGGAATAAATCTATGCTGAAAAAGGGATTGATCTCATTTAATTCGCTGCTACTTTGGTCAGTATTTTTAAATAAGATTCTCCTCATTTATCGTGCATTTTATTTATTTATAAAGGATTTTACCAGGAAGGATACATTGAGATTTCTCTCGTTTTCAAGTACGTCCTGGGTGTGTACACTTTGCATAAAGTGAACAGCTAGCAAATGTTGGGTTTCTAACAGGAAATTTTAGAAGTTTGTTCACTATTCAGCGAGTTAAGGTAATTTAAGAACCCACTTGCACGATTTCCAGAGAATTTTTTGTGTTTATTCTTTTTTTATATAATTAGAAACACTCGTGTTTCTGAGGCTGGGGTCAGACTAACGCATTTTTAACGTGCGTTTAAGCGCACTTAATCACTGCCGCAGTAGCAGCAAATGACGGGCAATGACGGCCAATATACAAAGTCCGGCCGCGCAACGCAAGCGGCAAACGAACGCATTTTTTCGAGAACGCAGAACCGCTAGTACTCACGCACAGAGTGCGCTGCGTCGGCATAGCGGCGTGTGTGCGTGATTAGGAGATGTCAGATGCTGCACATGTCCGTCCTACATAACGTCCAGACACTCAAAGTTTCCTGGTATGGATCCGTAACAAATCACGCACGAAAATGCGCATGGTATGACCGTTTTTGCGCATTCCGTGAAAAAATACGTCAATGTGTTCGAACGCACTTTTTGACGGTCGCTGCGAATAATGCGTTCGTTTGACCCTAGCCTTAAGTGGTGAATTAGTGTAGAAACTACTTTGTGACCAAGATATTCAAGTGGAAAGAAAACCAGAATCGGGACAACTTTGAAATTCAGCTACTTTTAACCTAAAATATAATTCCTTGCAATTCTCCTTCAGGTCACTGCTTAGTGAAGAATCCTGTGCGTTCACATGCTATGCTGCCACTTGCTATGCTATGCTATGCACATGCTATGCTGCGACATGTCAAGTCCAAATCAGCGCAGAGGAAGCTCGGTGCTGGATTCCAAGTGAGTTTAAGAAGAATCTAATGGGTTAAAAAAGGAGTGTTTGTGGGGTCAGGAGGCTCTGTTTAACCTCTCTACCCCCCCCCCTCACATTTCAGCCCTAGTGTATCCCTTTCATACACAATATAAATGTGAAGATCGCTGAAGATAGCACTTTTAGGGTGTAACGTTATAATAGGAAACAAGCAGCAACTGGCTGGGTGGAGTAGAGGTAACATCACTGCTCTATAACCATGGAGACACAGGTTCGAGTTCCGGCCAGAGCACCTCTCCAGGAAGTGTCCTTGGGCAAGACACCTAACGGTACAGACTCTCCACCAAGGACATACTTGAAAACAAGAGAAATCTCAATGTATCCTTCCTGGTAAAATACTTTCTCCAAAAAATAAAAAAAATAAAAATTCAAACACCACCCCCTAGATATCAATGGCATAAAACTCCCCCAAATCTTTGAATGCAACAGATGGCTAGAAACTCATAAAAGTTGTAGTACAACAACACCTGGGCATTAGGGCTTTCCTAATTGGAAATCCTTGGCATGGGTTAAAGATTCAGCAGGAATTATTTTCAGGGAATACATAGGATAAATATACAGGTCTATTCAAAGAAAGGTGAAATTCAGGAGAATTGACTGGAGAAGTGAAAATTCTAGGTCAAAATAGCCAAATCAGAAAAATTCTCCCATTTATCTCACTTTCCAAATCGACTATTTGATCTAGATTGATCTCTTCTCCTCCCAGTTCTCCTGATTTTCACCTTTCTTTGAATAGACCAGAGAGACTTCACTTATTTATTGTTTATGGGGGGGGGTTGTGGACATAAGAAATTTAACTATTTCCCTCATTTCGAGTCTCTAGCGTGGAACAAGATAGAAACCTGCAAGTTTGAGATATAAATCCTCTCTAGTCATCTACCAGGGATAAGCAACACAAAAATGAGGGGAACGGTTAAAAAAATTGCACTCTTGCATCATAAAAAGAGAAGTCTCAAACCTAAAGTGCTCTGCATGCATGCTAAACTTACATAGGAACCCCCAAACCAGGGCTGTCAAACTCACAGCCCCCCAGATGTTGATGCCTACAATTCCCAGAATTCTTTCAATCGAATAGATGGCCAGGGAATCAAGGGAGTTGTAGTTCGGAAACATCTGGGGGCCACAGTTTGACAGTCCTGCCTTAAACCATTTATGAAAAAATATGTCATCTGCGCTTATTCCCATTATACCACATGAAACAAAACACAATTAGAGGATATTAATGGCCATTAAAAGAGCAAGCTCACCCGCCAACGTCAAGGCACCTCTAGTGAGGGTGAGTCCTATCCAAAAAAGCCACAGACTGCTGTGTAGCCAACCATAACTGCTTACGCTGCTTTTCAGTCACGAGGTAGACTGGTGGGCTCCTATTTATGTCCTCCCAGAAACAAATCCACCTTGGGATCAAAAAACAAAGACACGGAGCGGAACATGCTGCAGGGATGACCTGGCTGGAAGTACAATAATACATACATAGTACAGGAGGGGTGGGGTCGTGCCTATTCCCTGATGGGGCGGCTGCAACCACCAAATGCATCCAGCCCAACAACATGTATAAACATGTTTTATACATGTTGCTGGGCTGGATACATCTGGTGGTTGCAGCCGCCCCATCTGGGAATAGGCGAGACCCCACCCCTCCTGTACTTAAACCATTTATGCCAGAGACTCTAACCCAGGGCTGTCAAACGCCAGTTCCCCAGATGTTTCTGAACTACAACTCCTATGATTCCCTGGCCATCTAACACAGTCAAAGAATTATAAGAAGTGTAGGCCACCAAAATCTGGGTTGCCTGAGTTTGACATCCCTGCTACCTGGAAGTTTGATCTTTCAGTGATTTGATCTTCAACATTAGGACTCACATTTTACATATAAGGGACAAGAATGAGCAAAATGCTAGGACCCTGGTGAGCCGAGATATTCAGGTTTCCTTAAATATTTGTGGGGGGCCATGGCACAAAGAGGGCCGCCATGGTTAAACCAAGTAATATAAAAACCTGGTGGTTTTGCGACACTGATACAAAAGAAGAAAATCACTCAAAATAAGGGGTCAACAACCTACTCTGGAACCCTTGTGTTGTATTAAACTTTCATCTAGCTTAAGTTGGATTTATCCATTGCTACACAGTGGGGAAGCTAGAAAGAGAGAATTATTAATACTGGCGACGTAGCGTGCCCTGCCAAAGCATTCCTTCTAATCACAATAGTTCTGCTATGGTATTATGCTTGGCTGTAAATCAAACAAAAATTCTGTCACAATTCCCTCCACAGAATTGACGGACAGACATATTTATCTTGATTTGCAATATTCGATCCACAGCATTGATCGTGTGCACGTATGTTACCCCCCATTTAGTCCATAAGCCTTTTAGGTTTTTAAAGGGACACTATATCCACCATCGAAAACAGGCACCGCACCTACCCCGGTGGGAGCCAATGCCTCGTCTCGCCGCGATGTCCGCTAGAGTGGGGTGCCAAAGTCCCCATAGTCATCCAAGAGAAAAAAGAACAGCAGGACCTCAAGCGGTGAGTAGATTATTATTTTAAAATATTCTCCTACTTGCACTACTCACCACTTGAGGTCCCGCTGTTCTTTTTCTCTTGGATCACTATATCCACCATGACCAGTTAACTGAATTTAAATGGTCAACATATGAGTGTGTTCCATCTGGCTTTCGGCTCCTCCCTGAAGGCTGTCAATCAGCTTCCACTGGATAGCCTTTCGGGGATTAGGTCTACTAGGGCAAAAAATGTCAGTGTGCTGGTGAAATTTAAGGAGTGGCTGCTGGCTCTCATTGGTCTCAATGCTTCTGCAATGGGAGGCATAGGATTGCTACCAGAAGTGCTAGTCACACAAATAGTCAGTGGGTTGGCCCCAGAGTACTTTCTACAGTGCAGTGTTGGCAAGCCGGGACAGCGCCAGGACAGAGAAGGTTAGTTTCGATAAAAATAAAATTAAAAAGAGAGGTAGGACTAGATTGCGGGTCTGGTGAGGTCAATGGTTAACCTCTCCAGTTAATTACACCATTGCTACTTTTTGCCTAGACAAAAAAACAAACAAGGGGTTATTGCTCACTACCTACTCTATACACCCAGACAGAGCAAACCCACATTTAAAGTAGCCCTTAACTCTCTGAAACAGGAAATTGAATGAAATTTTTGGCCAGGTTTCCATTTTTCCAAACCCCAAGTTGCTGTCAACGTGCAGAAGTAGAAGCCAGAAGTAAATATTGTAGTTGCCAGTGTTGGCTCACATTATTACAAAAGAAAACGTCAGCTGACACACACGAATTAGACAACATATAGTTATACCCTAGCCTGAGCAGACACTGACAAGAGCTGCACTAGTCGGCTTCTGCACTACAAAAAGAACCCAAAATGTTTGCTAAAAGTATTCACTAAACCACAGGTCAGCAGCCCTCGCCCTCTAGATGTTTTGAACCAACATCTCCAGTGATGCTCAGGTACTCATTTGTTTGTCTGATTCTCGTGGGAAAAGTAGTTTCAAAACATCTGGAGGGCCAGGGCTGAGGACCCCTGCACTAATTTAAACAGTAAATCTGTGGCATAGTTATCTTAGGTCAAAATAGACAATCTGTCAAAAATAGATAAGGTGGAAAATATTTTCATCTTGTGTATTTTGGACAAACCGAATGTGGAATTTTAACTAGATTCTTTAACTCATGCCTTAGTGAATAACCTATAAGCCTCAAAATAAATAGATGGAAACACGGACACGTTAACCCTTTTACGCCGCAGGGCGTACTATGCCGTCCATGCGGCGGGGCTTAGAAGACGTGATGCTTATATGCCCCTTTGTACTCGGGCCATCCCAACACAGCCAATGACGCGCGTTACATGCGAGCTGCGTGGGCGGACCAAGGCAGAGGCCCGCCACAGCACCTGGCCAGCGGGGTGTACTAGTACACACTGTCAGCGTTGACCCCCTTCTGATGGGCATCACTGGCCTGTCGTTAAGGGGTTAACAGTGTGCTGAGCTGGCAAGATTTTGGTTTTCAATCTGGCAAGTTAAGCCTTTAACTTGTACGTCAGTCTTTTTTTTGGAGAAAGGATTTTACCAGGAAGGATACATTGAGATTTCTCTCATTTTCAAGTATGTCCTGGGTGGCGAGTATGTACCGTTAGGTGTCTTGCCAAGGACACTTACTGGAGAGGTTGCTCGCTGGGATCGAACCCATGTCTCCACGGGCTCTCTCCATGCAGAGCAGTGACATTACCTCTACTCCACCCAGCCGGTACTTCCACCCAGCCGGTACTAGTCTTCAGCTTAAGCATTGCACTGTTTAGTGAATGAACCCCATTTGGTAAAAAAAATATATATCACAAGACTATTGCACGATTATTTCATTTTGAATGCTAAATCATAAAGGAATTAAAGGAAATAATAATATTTACTTTCTGTGTTTTAAAGTTCCGTTTTTCAAAACAAAAATATAGTATGTTTAACCAATAGGTATTAAATTATTCGGTAAAATATTGGTCAACTTCTTTTGTATATTAGTTTCAGTATTAATATAGCACCAACAGATTAATGTTTGTATTTTCCAATTGTAAACAAAATAATACATAAGGAGCCGATGGATCTGCCCATAGGAAAAAATGCCCAACCTATACAGCACCTTGTGCAGGTTCTCTGCCGGATATTAAAGTCACATACTAACTATATTACTCTATAAATACAAAATTACATTGGTTTAGCATCTAAAATACTGTGAATTTGCATCAGTTTATCATCTGGGGACTTTGATCAATGACCCCTCTCGAGTATTAAATAAGCCAGCTTTTCATTAAATAGTCATGTCAAGTACTAATGCGAGCTCATAATTGCTCTGTTCTTCATTATTTATTTGCGGCAGATACAGATGATGAAACTCATTAGATTTTCATTTATTCTTTAAACTTTTCATCAAGCCCCCATTTGCATTTTTGGGAACAAAATAATAAAAAAAATATTACGGCTGAAACAGACATTGTGTAAAAAAATATTCTTGTGAACATATATAAGATCTGAAATTTCTTAAAACAACTTTCTCTGGTTTATTCACTAAATAGGGACAAAGAATACATGGAATTTGAAAAGAAATATAAAAGCGGTGATGTGAAGAGGTTTTCTAAACTCTACCATCTTGGTCCAAAATGTCCTAAACATCCTATGTCGCTCCCTTCAACTACTGTTACATACATATACTTATGTTTGAAATCTATGGATAAATCAAAGTATCAGCTACATATTAACCCCTTTACTACCATGATCGTGCACATACAGGGCTATATTACATTCTTCACGCAAAAATCCTCGCGCTAAGCGAAAATATTTGCGCCAAGCGTTAAAGTTTTGCGTGCGCAAATCACCGTTGGAATTACAATCCTCGTGCCTTTTTTCTTCCGCCGATCAATTGCGCGCGCAAACAGGACGTGCCCAAATGCACGCGCAGTACTGTCTCGCGGAAAATTTTTCGCGCACGCAGTTTTTTGCACTCATTGAGCCAATCAAAATGAAGAAACACACCTATCAAACGCTACTGAATTGCGTCTGGCAGAGGCATCGGAGACGGGTTCTGCATCTATGATGCAAAATGAGCACATATGCTACAGTAATAATACACACACATCTGCCTTCATCCATTATATTGTTGCTGCATTCCTTTTTATGGGCTGGGTTTTTTTGGGGTTAGCCAGGTTGTTCAGATATACTGTTAGCACCAGCTTTTAGGATTTGCTAAAATTATGCGCGCAAAGGCTATGAGGTAATTACCGCGAATAGATTGTAATACCATCTTCGTACCAGCGCATGTTTGCATTTGCGCTCACAATGTTATGTATAGGACGCGCGCAGTACAGTAAGCTCGCGCAGGGTTTGCGGTAGACGATTGCACGCGGTTGTTGCACGCGGTTGTTGCGCTGAGTATGTAATACGGAATTCGGCGCAAATGGGTCTTGCCCCACGCGTTAATGATTACTTATGCCGGCGAAAACGTTTGCGTGAAGATTGTGATGTTTTCCACAATCAGCAGTGGCAGATGCAGCAGTCATACAGGGTTATTCAAAGTGAGCCGAATTGGCTCCAAAATTGCACCGAACAGTGAATTTCCCTGTATGGTGCAATTCAAATAGCAGGCAATTTGCCAAATATTGGTGAATTGCCAGCAAAATACAGTGCTGTTCGACGGCAGTGAAATCCCCATAGAGAAGCAATGGTTAATCTATTCAGAGACACCAAACAGCACCGAGCTGTCAGTGAAATGCCCTGATTTTCGGTGGTTTCATTCAACAGGTTTAATCAGGCGAATCCCATAGGTTTCAATCTAAAAAATATTCCCTTTTTTATTAAATATTTATTAAACCGTTTATTCCTTTAATCGCCAACAAAAAGGCTCTTCGTTCATTTATTTTTTAGGATCTTAAGGCTAGGGTCAGACGAACGCATTTTCACGTTGTCTGTGAAAAAGTACGTTCGAACGAGTGGACGCATTTTTTCACGGAATACGCGATAGCGGTCATACTATGCGCATTTTTCGTCCGTGAGTTTGTACGGATCATCAATAAAACACTTTGTGCATCTGGACGTTATGTTGGCTGGACATTAGTAGCGTCTGACATCTCCAATTCACGCACACACGCCGCTAGCGGACGCAGGGCACTCTGTACAACCGTACTAGCGGTTTTACGTTCTCGAAAAAATGCGTTCATTTTCCACTTGCGTTGCGCGGCCGGACTTTCGTGCGACCGTACTTCGTATATTGGCTGTCATTGCCTGGCATTTGCTGCTAGTGCGGCCGTGATTAAGTGCGCCAGAACGCGCGTTCGCACTGCCTCAGTCTGACCCTAGCCTTAGGCACTTTTCTGTATATTTTTTCAGTGAAATTTTCGGTGAAGTCTTATGCAAGGAATGATTTTTAAGTGTATATTTTTATGATGCAAAAGTGCGAAAAATATTTTTCATATATATATATCATTAAAAACCTATCAAACTTTGCAGACTTTACACTTTGGGTTATTTGCTTTTGACTCCTATGACAATTTGTCAATTTAACCCTCTCCAATCACACAGTTCAAAATGCATGACCACGTCCTTACTGCAAACACTTCTGCTCGTAATAGAGTTAATGGTCTTATGTATTTATATGCCATAAATATTGCATGTCCTGGAGAATTCATTAAGCGTGTTTGATTTGATACATTTTACCCACATGGATTACAGATCTCTCTGAAGTACAGAAGTTGAATATCTGGATAGAGGACTTAACTAACTCTGTTTCAATTTAAAAATGCTTTATCAATCAGGACATGATTAAAACATTATGATGCGCTGCTATTCTTCAAAGGCTAATGCTAGCAGATAAAATCTGCTTTTGATGAGATCTCCTTTATAGTGTATATTTGTTCTCTACAGATGCCCTAATGCTTGATAAGAAATTGCAAAGAAAGAAACTAAAATTTAAGTGGTCTATGATTTAGCCCCGTTGATGGTTGTTTGCACATTTAGGTGTACCTGTCAGGGGTGCTGAAACTTTGTATATAAGAAACCAAATCTTTCTTTATTTATGTCAGTGTGCAAACAGAATTGTTAAACATGCAGGTCTTAAAAACAGGAAAAAAAGCACCTGTTACATAAAAGAGTGTCTCTCCCCTCACCTGTCACTCAAAGCTCGATATCAAGCGTTATACCAGAGGCAAAGCAACACATGCTGAGAATTGACTGACAGGTGAAGTGTGGGAGGACTGGGGCCCTATACTGACCCTGCCGCCAAGATAACAGCTCGGAGCAAAAACAGCGATCTATTCCAACATCACTGGCGATGCCTGGTGATAAGTGATTTTACTGATGCAGATTCACTCAAACATGTCTTTTTAAACCTCTACATACTGCTAATTCCAGGGTGCAGAGAGCTGCGCAATCCCCTGCCTCCTCTGTCCGCAAGCAGCGTCAGACTAATAACAAATAATTCCTAGTGTTCTTCTGCTTTCCCTGTGAAACCCGCTCAAGCATCTTGCAGCAATATCGCACATGGCTCCATTGAGTCCTATGGACTCCAGACGGAAATCCCAGTGGTAATGCACAGCACCGCTGCCGGTATCTGTCTGTTGTTTCCAACTATTCTGACTCAAGACACTAAGGCCTTGTTAACACCAAATGCAGAGCAGATGTGCTCAGGTTTCTGCACACACACGCTAGTCTTTTAGTTGCGTTTTAGACCCATTTTTGATAAGGAGGAGTGGTGGGGGGGGGGGTGGATGGAATACTGCAATTGAGGAACTACTAGTATATGATCAACCATGCCATTCACATTGAAGTAGTCACTACAGCTCTCCTTATCAGTAGAGGACATATCCTCGTGTAGTACTGTGATAGTTTGGCTTTATATAATGGACTGATGCTACCACTAGAGGGAAACAGAGCCAGAGACATTGTGGACTATGTTGTGCCAAGAAACTCCATCTCCCAGAGACCTTTGCAAAAGGGAACAGGAAGTGGGCGTGCGGCGCCAAGAGAGACATCCGAAGCCTCGTGCAAGACAGGGGCAGAGCAAGCAGAGCGACAAAAGGAGTAGGACACACGCGGGACACTGTCAGGGATCGCAACAAGGCCGGAGTGTGGATGCTGCCATACCCAGTGCTGGAGATCGGGGACGGAGATCATGCTGTCACTTGCTACCTTTCACTGATCGATTGCATGAGGACAACCAGGTTCCAGAAGGACCCCGAGTGAGGAGGCAGCGAGGATCGAATGGGAGTGCAGGCGGCGGATCGATTCCGGCAGCGGAGAATGGCGATTGGGAGAGCGGATTCGGTGGCACCGGGTTCCAGTCGCGGAGAGAGATCCTTGGTCGAGTCACCGGTTCTGGACACTTTGTTCGTCAGATGTGTGAGAGGCCTCAAGGCCTACGGTTCCGAAACGAAAGTGCGCACTTGGTTAATTGCTTCAATTCACAGGGCCCCAACGTTGACTAGTCGAAGATAACTTTGCTCATTCACTGGCCAGTTGAATATAGTACCCGGGTACCCTAAGACACCACCTTTGAGCCTTTTTGAACGGGACTTAAACTCGCGAACTGAGGGGGTTAACCGTTTTTTCTTCCGCCGCGTGTTTTTCCCGCGTTGCGCATTTCTGTTATTATCTTTAACGTACATGTGTATTATATGTCACTTTATTGATCCAGTAAAGTATATAACTTAGAAAATCCACAACAGTGCTGGTGTATAGTGATTCCTAGTGCGGCGAGACTATCCCGGGTTTATTCAGCGGCTCCTCCGGGGGTGAGCGCTACACTCGTATCCTGGGAACACTCTTCCTGCTATCGAACTCCACTGATCAGCCTTCTTCCTATTGTTCTTGTATTGAAAATGCCTGCTGTCATACAGCTCAGGGCACTCTTCCACCATACTAATGAATTTATCTGGGTCACAAAACTTGTCCACCATTGTTCCTTTGCTCTCCAGATCACAAGGTCACCTTTTTCCACAGACAGGAAGTGACCAAGGAAGATTAGGTCATGACAGATGACCATAGAGTTTTTTTTCCTCTATGGTTAGTTTTTTGCATTGAATTGCATTGCGTTTCGTTTTTGATGCGTTCCAGAGCAGGTCCAGAGCAGGTAAAATAGGGCTTGCTGCAGTTTTTCCACCTGCTCTGGACCTGCACGCTGCGATGTGAACTGGAGCAAAAAATAACCATTGGAATACATTGGCGCAGTTTTGATCCAGTCTGCAACTGCTCTGCTCTGCACCTGCTCCGCGCTTGGTGTGAACAAGACCTAATACAGCAGTGGGGTCTGAATAAACTGCTAACGGGCCGCAAAGGGATATCAGTTTGCGTCGATTTTTTTTTCTCCCCTCTTAGCAAGCTCCCTGTTATCAACAAGGTTAGAATTGGACCCTGGTGTCCAAGCACACTTTCACAGCAAATAGAATGCTGGTATCAATGAATCAGTGGTGCACATTATTTTATTTATACAATGCACTGGCATCATTGGTGTTCTGAGTTCTGGAAAGCGATGAGGCTGAAAAGTAAGGCAGTTACATGGAAGATAGGTGGAAAGTCAGAGAAGCCTGAAAGATTGCAACGTCCATGAAACAACCTTTATGGTGGACATGATTATGCTGTTCATGTGATAATATAAAATGTTTAACCCCTTCACTGCTGAGCCATTTCACGTCTTAAAAAAACCACGTTTTTCTTTTTTTATTATTATTTTTATTATTTTTTTTTCTTTACTTTAAACATGGTCATGTTTGGTATCACTGGGAAGGCCATGCTCTGGCCTTTCTAATGATTTCAAACATGACCCTGTTAGCTGCCAACAGTCGGGAGATATTGGGGTTCAAATGAACCCCCTATCTCCACCCCATTTTTCCTTAGGAGTCAATGAGGACGTTCCCCATACACCCTCAGCAGTGAAAGGGTTAACACCATAAGCAATGACTTGTAATAAGCCACTTCTATTCATTACATGATTAAATGTATGCTGGAAAAGTGTGATAGATATGCTGGTCCTTCTCGCTGTTGACGGCTACATTAACCGTAATCCTAAGAATGTTTATGCAGGTATTGCATACATTATTATCATCATCATCATTTATACTGCGCCAAACGTTCACCACTTTACAATAAGAATTGGGGGATTGGCTAACAAATGTATCAATAAACTTATTACGTAGAGAGCTTGCTCATATGAGCTTACAGTCTAGAGGAGAAGGGGTAGAGGAACTCAAGAGGAGTTGATTGGTGGTGGGGATTTCTAACGCTAATGTTCGTGTTGGAAATGGAGATGATATGATGGTGAGACAAGTTTACAGAAAAGGTTTGCTCATATTATTACATCAAAATAATCTTTTATAGCGAGCCACCGTATAGTATATGAATTGTTCTTACAGGAGTTTTTGAGAATTAGGTCATTAAGGGACAATATTTAAAGAAAAACTGTTGGCAGCAAGTGGTATGTAAAAATCCGTTATTAATCCGAGGATCAAAAACTAGGATATAAGGAAGTCATGTCACTCCCGTATAAGGACACCTTTCAACGAAGCCAAAATGTGTCTCCCATATGTTTGTATACACATCACAAGAAACAAATGGGATCCCGAAATTTTGATACTTACAGCTTTAGAATATAAATAAAAAAAAACTGAAAAATGCTTAAAATATCCTAAAAACTCTATAAAGAAAGAGACTTTTTACTGCAGAATATTATAATAAACGGTTTATTACATATTGAATTAAAACGGGAATATTTTTAACATTGAAGCCTATGGGATTCGCCTGAATAAACCTGCCAAATTAAACCACCGAATGGCAGGGCAATTCGGCAACTTTTCACTGCTGGGTTTTGCTCTCTGAATAGCTGAAGCATTGCTTCTCTATGGGGATTCACTGCCCTCGAACAGGCACCGAACAGCCACCGTATGTACAGGCAATTCGCCAGGATTTGGCGAATTGCCTGCTCTCTGAATAGCCGAATGGCCAAGAAAGGTAACCGAATGCTGATTTTCAGCGTTCGGTTCCCTTTAGGCAGCCATTCGGATCTCTTTGAATAACCCTGTAGGTTTTTTTTTTAATCTATATTTAGCTTTTATGTAATTAAATACCAAATTAGGATTTCAAACTAATCCACTTTTATTTTTTTGTACGACAAGTTCACATGATAAATTGGTCCATAATATAAAGTTAATTAGGCATGATGCAACATATGCTTTTTATTTAGATCTTCCCTGCTAGTTTTTAATGCTTGAAGCTGGGACGGTGGCATTAATGTTCAGAATGGAAATATATTTTCATAAGGCAGTAAAATTAAATAGACTAGGAATTAGATAGAGGGATTACTTTAAAAAGGCGTGCAGAATATTATTTAATTAGTAAAAGAACCTCTCCCCCTTTCTTCTGTTTTAGGTTACAGCCAACAAATTTGTGAACATTTATTCTTGCCATAAGTTTTAAACAATGTGATTAAGTGAAATCATCCATGGCCATTAGAAATAGATTAGGTTATTAAATCTCTGCTATAACTCCAGTAGAGAATGATATGTTATCTTTTACAAAACAATTAACAGCTTTGCTCCCCAAAATGTGTAAAGATATTTTACTTCATTGTGACACGTAAAGCAAGGTTAAAGAAAAAAGGATAAATCCATACAATCCCTGTTTGCTTTCTTGAAATTCCTGGAAAGAAACAAATTATTTTTGGGCCTGTGCTGTTTTGTTCCTGTTCCTCTGCATGTAGAGGAACTGGCTCTAGCTGCCTCCATCTCCCTGTTTGAACTGAAAGTATATGCAAACAAAACTTTATTGCTGCATTAGAGCAGACAATGAAGGAGGAAGTGCTCATGAAACACGGACAATGTAGGGTTAAATTGCAGGTATTAGAGAATCCGTGTATATGGTTTAACCATTTCTATTATATATCTGTAGCGCTGTGGTTAATTCTTTATTGTGGCAGTACCTATTTTTGGCCACCGGAGGGAGACAAGCGCAATGTGAGACACTGAATGTTACATTGGGACTACATTTCCCGGCATGTTTTGGGAATGGACACAGGAAGTGGGTGGGGCAGAGAGACTTACATCCTGAGCCTCGTGGAGAGAACTGGCAGAGCGCGCCAGGGAGTGAGAGAGACAAGACACAGTGCTGCAGAACGTAACAGCGTCCAGGCCGGAGCGCAGGTGCGGCCTAACGGAGTTGCAGATTGGGTTACTCAGCCTTACCAAAGGGAGACCCAGTGATCCACAAGATTACCCAAGCTGCTATTGAGGAAGCCAGAGGACCCCCGAGTAAGGAGTACCGCAGGTCGATCGGACTGGGAGAGCAGGCGGTAAGCTGGACAAGTCGCGGCAGGAGCAGAAAGCCAGACAGCGGATCCAGAAGCCGAGAGAGCCCAGTCAACATCGAGCGGAGAGACGTCCTGGGTCCAGCGGAGCCTCAAGTATCTGGCGGATGGGTGAGAGGCCTTCTAGGTCGTTACAAAACCAAGAAAGCACGCTGCTGTTTGTTTCCAAAACCCACAGGGCCCCAACTTGACTAGTCGAAGATACCTCTTAAGCAATTCACTGGCCAGTTGAATATTGTACCCGGGTACCATAACACACACACACACTTACATTCCGGGACACAACCTGTGCGGGACTCACTCCCCAACGAAGAAAGGGGTTAAAGATAATTTTCCATTTATTTTCCGCTGCGCGTTTCTCGAATTACGAAACATCGTATTTATTTTCCGCTGCGCGTTTCTCGAATTACGAAACCTTGTATTTCTTTTCCGCTGCGTGTTTCCTCGAAATACGAAGCATCGTATTTCTTTTCTGCTGCGCTTTTCCCGCATTACGAAGTACTGTAAATATATCTACGAACACCGTGTTATTCATTATATGCCATTTATTCTAGTAAACTATATAATCTATAAAATCCACAACGGTGCTGGAGTATATTTATTCCCTAGTGCGGGGAGACTGACCCGAGGTTCAATTTCAGCGGCTCCTCCGGGAGTGAGTGCTACACGTGTGGGCTCGTTTCCGGGATCCAGTCTCTGGAAAAACCGCATCTAAAGGGTTAAATATGGATCCAGATACTGTTGCCGAATGGTGTGAGGAGCACAGTAGTCAGTTAGAATTGTGTATAGTCATGGATATTCCCGCAGACACTTGGGCCGAAGATCAGATTCGCCAGGCCGTGGCCGCGCTGACACCAGATCATCGGGGGTTAATCCTGGACATTAAAGAGAACCCAGATACCTCTCACACGTATGTTCTTTTTGAATGGAGAAAGGGTGTTCCAGAGTGTTTTCAGGGCGCGAGGGTGAAGCTAACCGACGAGGTGGAAGTCCAACTGATTCAGCCAAGTGCGCCACGTGGCGAATCCGCAAGTGTTCCCGCGCCCAGTCCATTGGCCATGATCGGGCCTGAATTTATAGTGGCTATTGGAGATTTGCTGGCTAAGTGTCAGAGAACAAGCCCTCCGCACACTAACTTCGGTTATCGACGGTTGAGAAATTTTACAGGAAACGTACCAACTCCGGCGGGAGAAGAAACCTTCGAAGAATGGGTGGAACAGGCAATGCAGGCTCTGGATGAGTGGGACGTCCCTGAAGCCCAGAAAAAGCAAAGGATCACTGAGAGCTTAAAGGGACCTGCGTCAGAAGCGGTGAGAAAATTGAAACTGAGTAAGAAAGACTGCACTGCTCTAGATTATTTAAACGTTCTGGAGGAAGTTTTTGGGCGAACGGAAAAGGCCGCAGAGCTTGTATATCAGTATGAACACACCTATCAGCGGAAAGGTGAGAGAATGACCGAATACATGAGGCGCCTAGATAAGATTCTGCACCAGATACTCCTCAAGAAAGGGGCCGACCCGGCCGAAGTAGATAAAATCCGAATAAAACAGATCCTGAGGGGCTCTCAACCTTTAGATCCAGTGATGCTGCAGCTGAGAAGCAGAGCAGGTAATCAAGAACTGAAGTACCTGGAACTGATCTGAGCTGTCAGAGAGGAGGAGGCTTTACTGGAAGAAAAATCCTTCAGGCGAGGGGAAAGAGCTTACGCGCAACCTGTGAGGCATAACAACTGTTTGCAGCCTGAAAGCGACTCGTTAGATACCTATGGATCCGACGTGGACGAGCAAGAGCATCTGATCGCTTTTAAATCCACAGAGAAGGCTGCCAAAGAATTAAACCTCTCCGAACATGGTGAGTTGCACAAGACTGTCAAGAAAGTACAAGAAGCTCAAGCTGAATTGCAATGGGCGCACGCGGAACTGTGCCGGGTATTGTTGAAAGTGACAGAGATGCAGGCAGAAATGCAGAAGTTCCTCACCGGCATGCAGACAACCGGAGTTGCTGTGTCGTCTAGCCAGGGTCCTTCAACCGAATCACAGCAGGCGACGGCGTCTCCGCTTTCTAAGAAGAGATGTTTCGGTTGTGGAGAAATGGGCCACTTCTGCGCACAATGCAAAGGCCGAAAGCCTGAAGGGAATAGAGTTGAGGAGCTTTTGAAAGCTTTAGAAGGACTGTTATCTACCTCACCGGCGGGAAACGCCAGAGGGCACAAGTGAAGGAGCAACCTAGGTGCCCGAAGGTTGAAACCCGCTCCAAAAATCAAGCCAGGACTAAGAGGGCGAGAGGGCCCAAAGTCGGGCCAACTGCTGAGCCTGCCAGGACTGAAAGAGTCACTCCCTTAGCATCCGGACCTATGTCATGGGGAAGCAATGCACACCCACAACCTACATGAGCCAAGAAGAAGGCCAGGGTACAGCAAACTGGGTCTAAGTGTTCGGGTGCCACCACCAAGTTTCCTGACCAGCTGATAGATCCTTCTCCTATTGTGCCAATCCAAGTGGAGGGAGTCTACACGAAAGCCCTGTTGGATTCAGGGGCTCAAGTGACATTGATCTATTGAGACTTCTACGAGAAACACTTGAAGCACATTCCTCTACAGAAATTGAAGGACCTGGAAATCTGGGGTATCGGAACGGAGAAACTTCCCTATGACGGGTATCTACAGGTGAAGTTGGAGATCGGATCCGAAGTCATCGGACAGTCCGGAGGTTGTGATGCGTTGGCCATTGTGTGTCCTCGGCCTTCAGGGGCAAACAGGAGTTCCATGATAGTGGGGACGAATACTGATTTGGTGCGACGTCTCCTGACACCTATCGTATTGGAAGAGGGTTCTACTCAAGGAGTACACCCAATGTTACGTCCAGTCTATCAGAGGATGGTCGAAGAACAGAAGGCACCTGCCGAAGTGGGGCGCCTATGGAGATTAGAAGGAACAGAGAAGGTTCTGCAAGCAGGAGAAGTAGCGAGCTTCCGGGCTTCAGTCAAGTTGAACGGATCGCAACCAGGTCCCTATGTGGTACTGGAAACCGATGTTAGTCATGGGACTGAAGCCGGAGTCGAAGTGATTCCTGAAATAATCTCCACTAAAGCTTTGAAAAGAACACGAGGAAGAGTCTCAGTCAGCGTGTGCAATGTGTCTGATTCTCCAGTAGTCCTTAAAGCACGAATGCCTATCGGGCAAGTAGCGTCTGCTACGCCTCTCTCTCCTACCGATTTAGGAGGGGGAGTGGATAAAGAGATTCCAGATGAAAGATTCTACCCCAAGTACGCTCCCATTTCACCTGAATGGAAGAAACGTCTTCAGTCTCAAGTTCTAAAGTGGAGAGAATTGTTCTCGAAAGATGAGTTCGACGTAGGCCTAGCTAAAAGTACTGAGCATCGCATTCGATTACAAGAAGACAAGCCATTTCGTGAAAGGTCAAGATGAGTTCTGCTGGGAGACTTGGACGATCTGCGAGAACAGCTGAATGAACTGCAAAGAACCAAGGTGATCCAAGAGTCCAGGAGTCCATATGCATCTCCAATAGTGATGGTCCGGAAGAAGAATGGTTCTGTCCGCCTATGCATAGACTATCGCACGCTGAATCGGAGAACCATCCCAGACCAATATGCTACTCCTCGGATAGAAGATGCCTTACAGTGTTTGTCTGGAGCAAAATGGTTTAGTGTACTAGACCTGCGAAGTGGGTATCACCAGATACCAATGCATCCTGAAGACAAAGAGAAGACTGCGTTCATCTGTCCACTGGGGTTCTTTGAATTCAACAGAATGCCTCAAGGCCTTACGGGGGCTCCAGCCACGTTCCAATGGTTAATGGAGAAGACAGTCGGGGGCATGAATCTGATCAAAGTATTAGTATACCTGGATGACATAATTGTGTTCGGGAAGACAGGAAGGGTTATTTTACGGTGAGAACAATAAAGCTGTGGAATTCTCTGCCTGTTGAGGTGGTTGGGTCAGAGTCTGTACAGACTTTTAAAAAACGACTGGATGACTTCCTGCAGACACAGAATATTAAGGGTTATAATATTTAATATGTGGGTAAAAGCTTCTTGATCCAAGGAGAAATCTGACTGCCATTCTGGGGTCAAGAAGGAATTTTTTTCCCAGTATGTTGCATATTGGCGAGCGCTTCAGACTGGGTTTTTTGCCTTCTTTTGGATCAACAGCAGTAGGTTATGTGGGAGAGGCTGAACCCGATGGACGCATGTCTTTTTTCAGCCTATATAACTATGTAACTATGTAACTATGTAACATGAGCAACATTTGGAGAAGGTCTTGAAGAGGCTCCATGAAGAGGGATTGAAACTGTCTCTGGAGAAATGTCAATTCTGCCTACCGTCCGTTACGTATTTGGGACATGTGGTCTCAGCAGAAGGTGTTTCAACAGATCCTCGGAAGTTGGAGGCCGTAGCTTCTTGGCCTAGACCCCGAAACGTCACTGAACTTAGATCTTTCTTGGGGTTCTGTTCCTATTATCGAAGATTTGTAGGAGGATTCGCAAAAATAGCTCAACCACTGAACAAACTCCTACAGAAGGAAAGCACAGAAGAAGGCTGCAAGGTCTCTGACCGAAACCCGTCAGCTCCAGGGCCAAGGTAAGCTCGAGAGTCCATACAGGGAGAGTGGACTAGTCAATGTGAAGGTGCTTTCTTGAAGCTGAAGGAGAGTCTAACTCAAGCTCCTGTCTTGGCCTACGCGGACCCTCACAAGCCGTATGAGTTACATGTGGATGCCAGCAGAGAAGGTCTAGGAGGAGTCCTGTATCAAGAGTATGGTGGATTGCTGAGGCCTGTAGCGTACGTGAGACGGAGCCTTACGCCTTCAGAGAAGAACTACCCTACCCACAAGTTGGAGTTCCTAGCCTTAAAGTGGGCAGTGGTAGACAAGTTAAAGGACTATCTGTATGGAGCGGAGTTTGTGATAAAGACGGATAACAATCCTCTTACCTATATTCTTACTACTGCGAAACTGGACGCAACGGGACATCGGTGGCTAGCCGCTCTGTCAGGGTTTTCGTTCAGCCTGAAGTATCGCCCTGGGGTGAATAATCGAGATGCTGATGCTTTGTCGAGAAGACCCTATGCTGCAGAATGGACTCAGTTAACTCCAGACGGGGTCCAAGCTTTGTGTCAAGGAGCAGAGCGTCGGGTCAAGGGAGGGATTGAAGCGGAGGCCATAGGAGTCATGGCTGCGGCTGTTCCGGAGTTCTACTGCAACCCTACGCAATTGAGGGATGAAAATCTACCTACCTTTTCAAAACAGGACCTGAAAGCTGACCAGGCCAGAGACCCTTTAATTGCGTTAACCATAAAGGCCTTAACTGCGAAACAGCGTGAAATTCTGCTGACCAATTCCCCAGATGGAGCCAGATTGGTCTACAAAGAGTGGGAACGGTTGAAGATGTTGGATGGAGTGGTCTACCGAAGGGGCCCCTCAACCAATGCTGAAGAGACCCAACAGTTGTTCCTTCCCACTAAACATAGGGAGAGTGTGCTGCGATCACTACATGATGAGCATGGACATTTGGGCGCTGAAAGGACTTTTAAGCTGGTGCGAGACAGGTTCTATTGGCCTTGCATGAGAGCTGAAGTGGAAAGTTATTGCCATTCATGTCTGAGGTGTATTCAGAGGAAGACCCTACCGACCCGAACCGCTCCAATGAGCCATCTGCAGAGTCAGGGACCCATGGATTTGGTGTGCATTGACTTCCTGTGCTTAGAGCCGGATGCTAGTGGGCAAGGGAATATTTTAGTAGTGACTGATCACTTCACACGTTACGCCCAAGCCTTTTCCACGAAAGACCAACGCGCTCCGACAGTAGCAAAGGTTCTGATGGAGAAGTTCTTTGTTCACTACGGCCTACCAAGGAGAATACACTCCGATCAGGGTAGAGACTTTGAAAGCCGACTTGTTGGGCAATTGTTGGAGCTGTTGGGAATCCGAAAGACCCGAACTACACCATATCACCCTCAAGGGGATGCTCAGCCTGAAAGGTTTAATCGCACGCTGCTAAATATGCTGGGAACATTGTCAAACACAGAGAAGCAGAGTTGGAGTCGTCACATAGCTACTCTGGTGCATGCATATAACAGTACAGAGAGTGACGCCACTGGATACTCACCATACCGTCTTATGTTCGGAAGAGAAGCTCGACTGCCGGTTGATTTGGCGTTTGGGTTATCTCTAGACCAGACGTCGGTAGCTTCCCATAGAAATTACGTGCATAGACTTCGAAAGAATCTGACCTCTGCGTTTGAACAGGCCCGTTTGACCTCAGGAAACAGGGAGCAAAGGAACAAGAGGAACTATGACTTGAAAGTTCGGATACAGGATCTGCAACCCGGTGATAGGGTTTTGTTGAAGAACTTGGGTGCAGCTGCGAGGCAAAAGTTGGCGGATAGATGGAGTTCTCAAGTCTACATTGTCTGCAAGCAACTGCCAGGCCTGCTGGTGTATCAAATCCGGCCGGATGGAAAGGCCGGGCCTCTTAAGAACTGGCACCGGAATCATTTGTTACCTTTGAGAGAGGCTGTGAGGATGCCAGTTGGGGACGAACTTCCTCTGCCAAATCCGCCTGCTCCCCGTTTGCCTCCCGTTACTCGGTCCCAGCAGACCCGGGCTGTCGAAGAGAGCGAAAGGGACAGTGAGGAAGAGAGTTTTTGTCTGGACTGGATGCGCTCACCGGAACCTGAAGAGGTTATCGCGGTTCCTGAACGGTGGGAAAGTAATTTGAGGTCTGAAGCTCCTGAATTTCAGTTGGAAGTTCCTGAGACTGTTGCAATCCCTGTAGTTCCTGAGGCTGAATCTTATGACTACAGTTCTATGCCTTCACTGGAGGGATCATACTACGAAGAGGTGTCTGCTCCAGTGGTAGAAAGAAGGACTGAGCCAGCGCCTACAGTACTTCCACCTGGAGAGGAACTGATTGAGCCAGAACCAAAACGCTCTGTTCGACCGCCCCAGCGACTCACCTACGACTTACCAGGACATAGCACTGAAGAGGCCGTCACCACAGTGCGAAGGTTGCCCGAAGTGTCTGCTATGTTAGCTGAGGTAGCCCAAAGCATGAGTCAACTTGAGGAAGTGTATCTAACCCACTGTATGCTTACTGCTGAGCCTGTATATGTTGCCTAAACTGTGTTGAAATGTAATGTAACTGTTGCACCTCCTTGGAGAGACCCAAGAGTTCTAGGAGGGGGAGAGTGTAGCACTGTGGTTAATTCTTTATTGTGGCAGTACCTATTTTTGGCCACCGGAGGGAGACAAGTGCAATGTGAGACACGGAATGTTACATTGGGACTACTTTTCCCGGCATGCTTTGGGAACGGACACAGGAAGTGGGCGGGGCAGAGAGACTTACATCCTGAGCCTCGTGGAGAGAGCTGGCAGAGCGCACCAGGGAGTGAGAGAGACAAGACACAGTGCTGCAGAACGTAACAGCGTCCAGGCCAGAGCACAGGTGCGGTCTAACGGAGTTGCAGATTGGGTTACTTAGCCTTACCAAAGGGAGACCCAGTGATCCACAAGATTACCCAAGCTGCTATTGAGGAAGCCAGAGGACCCCCGAGTAAGGAGTACCGCAGGTCGATCGGACTGGGAGAGCAGGCGGTAAGCTGGACAAGTCGCGGCAGGAGCAGAAAGCCAGACAGCGGATCCAGAAGCCGAGAGAGCCCAGTCAACATCGAGCGGAGAGACGTCCTGGGTCCAGCGGAGCCTCAAGTATCTGGCGGATGAGAGGCCTTCTAGGCCGTTGCAAAACCAAGAAAGCACGCTGCTGTTTGTTTCCAAAACCCACAGGGCCCCAACTTGACTAGTCGAAGATACCTCTTAACCCTTTCACTGCTGAGGACGTGTGGGGAACGTCCTCATTGACTCCTAAGGAAAGATAGTGATGGAGATAAGGGTTCCTTTGAACCCAGATATCTCCAGACTATTTTCAGCTAGCAGGGTCATATTTGGTATCATTAGAAAGGCCATAGCATGGCCTTTCCAATGATACCAAACATGACCATGTTTAAAATAAAGACAAAAATAATAATAATACAGAAATTAAAAATGTGTTTTTTTAAGACGTGAAATGGCTCAGCAGTGAAGGGGTTAAGCAATTCACTGGCCAGTTGAATATTGTACCCGGGTACCATAACACACACACACACTTACATTCCGGGACACAACCTGTGCGGGACTCACTCCCCAACGAAGAAAGGGGTTAAAGATAATTTTCCATTTATTTTCCGCTGCGCGTTTCTCGAATTACGAAACATTGTATTTATTTTCCGCTGCGCGTTTCTCGAATTACGAAACCTTGTATTTCTTTTCCGCTGCGCGTTTCCTCGAAATACGAAGCATCGTATTTCTTTTCCGCTGCGCGTTTCCCGCATTACGAAGTACTGTAAATATATCTACGAACACCGTGTTATTCATTATATGCCATTTATTCTAGTAAACTATATAATTTATAAAATCCACAACGGTGCTGGAGTATATTTATTCCCTAGTGCGGGGAGACTAACCCGAGGTTCAATTTCAGCGGCTCCTCCGGGAGTGAGCGCTACATATCTAACATCTTGTTCACTTACAGATTATTAAAAATGTTTGAATGCATTGATAGAATTATCATAAAGTCCCCTTTGAACAGTGGAGGCTCATACATGAGGTCAGATGGGACAGGGCCCCATTTTTTTTGGGCTATAAAAAATTTAAAACTAAATAAAAATTTTTGTGTCATTTAACATGTGCCTGATTGATAAAATTAGTTATGTCCCTTTAACCAGTGCCATTCTCTCCTCAACTGTTGCAAGGCAGAGTAATAATTTGATAATTTGTCTTTGACCATTGTCCAGAAATCTGATAAGGGATCTATGGGAAGTCTTTGCAATCACAGACCACTGCTGCTATCAAGCCCCCTGCTGCTGGCTATTTGCATGTTGATGGACGTCAAACACACCCGAACAAAGCAAGCTCCTCTGAGGCTTGAATGTAGATTTTATCTTCTTCACATACCAGGTGCCTACCTTAACCCCTTTAAAAACCACTACCACCAAAAAGTAAAATGTTCTTACTGTGTTTTTTTAATGCCGCAGAAATGTGATTTGCTTTTCTCTTGTTTAGTTAAGAAAATATTTTACTCTTATGTGACACTGGGTGCATCCATTGTGTGAAATTTAGTGTTGTAAACTGCCCCACCCCACAGTATCTTTACATCACTTGCTCCTCCCTGTGTGGCTTTGGTCATAGAATGGAGTTGTTTTTCTTAGCAATTTCTAAACAAGGGGCTCTTTTAGATTGATCAATTTAAAGAAATAAAAGACACGAGGGGGGCGTGGCCTGACAGCCGATGGAGAAGGCTGTGTGAAGCACGAGCTCCTCTGCAGATTCCCCCACCAGAACGTTTTCGGCATCCAGCAGACCCCAAAATGGGCAAATTGAGTAAGGCGACGGGTGTCCAGAGGCAAGGGGAGAAAAATCGCGGCGCTCCAGCGACTCCCCTGCGGCAATTTTTCACCCCGCAATCAGACCGCGCCGATGGGCCGGAAGCGCACGCTCGATTTGGGCAGCACGAATTACTGGAGGTCCCGGCTTCACCGCGGCCTACCCTGGCGCCCGAACCCACAACGTCCCCGGCTGCTATGGACCTCAATTCACAGGGGGACTGGATGAGCGCTACCCCAGACACAATGCAGGCCCAAATAGTTTCTCAAAATCCCCCTTCCCAGAAAAGGCCGGAGGCCGACCCCGCAGCGCTTGCACAAGCTGGGCAGAGCTCCCAACTCGAGCCCCCGGCTTCTCTGCAGCCTACCCCTTCTTTTTTGTCTGCCAACACCCAGGGACCTGGGAATAACAGGCATCTTTCCACGATTGACTGGCAATCCATCCTGAACAACCTCCCAACTAAATCTGACCTGCGAATTGCTAATGAAAATTTGAGCACCACCGTTATGTCAGAACTGCATCATATTCGCACAGAGATACACAGTTTAACTGCAAAGGTTACTCACTTGGAGGGGGAATGTGACACTCTCCGTTTGCAAGCTGGTTCTACTGCACGTGCTGTACAAGTTCACACTTCACAGATGCAAAGCATGGCTCTCCACCTCACAGATCTGGACAATAGGGGCAGACGCCAAAACCTCCGGCTCAGAGGTCTGCCAGAAACCGAGGACTCACCCTCTGCCCTGAAACAAGTGCTGCTGCATATCTTCAATGCCCTCCTTGACAGGCCGCCTCAATCCGAGATTGACTTTGTTCGGGCTCACAGGGCCTTACGACCGAAGGGACCCCCCGGCAGCCCCCCGCGGGACGTTATATGCTGCTTGTCTCGCTTTGACCTGAAGGAAGAAATTCTGTGCCAGGCTAGAGTCACTACGGAATTCTCGTTTGAGGGTGTGAACCTGCAGCTCTTCCCAGACCTTGCTCCGGCTACTCTAGCATACAGGTGGGCATTCAAGCCGCTAACTAGTGTCCTGCTCATGCAACAAATACGCTATCGATGGCAAATGCCGACGGGACTCTCAGTGACGACTCCTGCGGGCCAATTTTTGGTACAGGAGGCTGAAGATCTTCCAGAACTGGCTCGTCTGCTACAACTGCCACCAATTTCACTGACGTGGCCTGACCCTCTGGCACTGTATAATGGTGGGCTCGGAAGGCCGCGACCACGGCCACCTTCTCAGCGTGCTCGCCTTGACCGTCAACAAACTGCACGGGGACCGGGGCCACAGATGTGAGACTCCGTGCTCAAGCTGAACGTACACACAGGCTGACAGCAACCCATGACCTGCGTTCCCAAAACTGGATTTCCAACTCGCAAGGCTTTTTGACTTCTTTTTATTTTTTCTCTTATCGCGCCTTTCTATTACATACTCCGGCTAACGCCCAGATTTGGTCCGGAAAGACACCTACCCCAAGGCCTGCGATCCCGGTCTTCCTGACCTTTTCTCTGATATAACTCCGCAACACCTGTCGACAGTACTTAATTGTGTAAAGGTTTGACTTTGCAATATTTATTATTATTTTTCTCTTTTCTTTTCTTTGCAGGGGGGGAGTGGAATCTGGATTAGGATTTTATCCGAACTGGCTCGAACAAGGACTTTTTCTCTCCCCCCCCCGAAGATGGGGCCCAAGCTTGAGGATCGCTCGTTGCGCCTTCCCTTGGACTCTCGGACGAGATGGGTCCTGCTGGTTTGAAATATTCTTTTTCTTTGCTATTTTTCTCATACAACGTTCAATGTATTATTGTATTGATATTCAGTGTTACTTGGGGGGTCTGCGGAGGCCCCGATGCATAAATAGAGTTTAGTTCCCGCGAATGCTATGTCACGTTCTCCCCACCGAGGTTGGTTGACACTCGAAGTGGACAGGATACCCGGACCACTGGTTGGTCTGTTGGGTTCTTCCTGCCCACCGTCAACCCCGCCTCTCCGAGTGTATATAGTTACCACTTACTACCCATTCCCTTAGATCCCCGATTCCCTTCCTTACCCCTTCCTGTGGGAGTGGGGGTTGGCCTAGGGAGCTCCTTCGCTATCCTTCAATAATGGCTGTGCGTCAGGAATCTCTCATGTTAATGTCCATTAATGCCAGTGGCCTAAACATACCTGAGAAACGTTCGGGGGCTCTACGTGATTTCCAGAAAGCACGGGCCTCAGTGGTGTTTATCCAAGAATCACACTTTAGAGAAGGGGCGGCCCCGAGACTCACAAACTCCTGGTTCCCAATAGGCTTTTTTAGTAACAATGCGGTGGCCAAATCTAAGGGCGTGGCGATTTTATTTCACAAATCTGTCCCCTTTGTCCAACAAGCAACTCTATCCGATAAAGATGGCCATTATGTAATGGTAAAGGGAGAAATAGCGGGACGCAAGTATACTTTTGCAAACTTCTACGCACCGAACAAGGTACAACATAGATTCATGAACATATTGCTTCCTCTCATCACTGAGTTCTCTGAGGGCTGTCTAGTTTTAGGGGGCGATTTGAATGTACCACTGGATCCCCGCCTTGACACATCCTCGGGACGCTCAGCTGTCCCCCCACATGTCACTCGCTCTATCTCCAAATTGTTGCATACACACAGATTAGTGGACTGTTGGAGGGCAATGCACACGGAGGACAAAGACTACACCTATTTTTCACACCCTGCGCAGATCTATTCCCGACTGGAATATTTCTTTATACCGCACTATTATTTATCTGATTTACAGATAATCCGATTATATTCGGATCCAACTGCACGGGTTTGCGTGAATGGGATCTATACGGAACCCTTTAAGTTAAGGAACGGTACTAGGCAGGGATGCCCACTCTCCCCATTGTTGTTTGTATTGGCATTGGAACCCTTCCTGTCCTCGGTCAGGGCTAGCCCGGACATCAGAGGGATCCAGACTGGTCGGACGGAGCACAGGGTAGCTGCTTTCGCGGATGATCTCCTTTTTTTCGTGACTCACCCAGAAACGACTTTGCCCAACTTACTGAAAGCTTTTGAAGTATACGGTAACCTCTCCAACTTAAAAATTAATTTCGCCAAGTCCTTCCTGCTAAATGTGTCCATGCCACGGTCGAAGGCTCAATCCATAAGGCCAAACTTCTCGATCCAATGGGCAGAGGATAGAATTAAATACCTGGGAATCTGGTTGACCTCTGACCATACTTTAATGTTCAGAGACAACTTTGCGCCCATGCTCGCGACTATCTCCACGGATCTGAAGGCCTGGAACTATCCGCACATTTCCTGGCTGGGTCGCGTCCAGGCAATCAAAATGAATGTACTCCCTCATATTTTATACCTCTTCCAGACGATTCCCATTGACCTCCCGCGAACCTTTTTTCGGGACCTACAGACGCAGATCTCGAATTATGTATGGAGGGGATCCCGACCGAGGCTAAAATTTTCCATCCTTACCCTACCGAAAGCACGGGGGGGCTTGCCATCCCAGACTTCGCGATATATCATACGGCTTGCCATCTTCAGCATATTCTGGAATGGGCAAAACCCCGCAAACTCAAAGCGTGGGGGGTGGTTGAACAAGACGATGCCGGGATTCCCCTCACTGTCCTCCCTTGGCTGCAAGGGCTACGCCGGGTACGTGAGCTACATTACACCTCAGCTACACTACGTATATGGCATCGAGTAATGCGTGTTTTGGACCTGTCCGCCGACCCGTCACCGCTTACGCCGTTGTTGTGCCAAGCCTCCACGCCCACATCTTACACCCCGTCGATATTCACAGACTTGCTGCAAACACAAACACTGCGCATTCGTGAAGTATTTCGAGACCAACAACTTGCCTCGCTTACTGACATACTGGGCGATAGGGCAGTGACTTTCCTACGATACTTCAGATATCAACAGATTGCTAGCTTTATCAGATCCATACCCCAACGAACAAAACTGACCCGCCCTCTAACAGAATTTGAAAAACAGTGCATGACAGCTGACCTACTGCCACATGGCGTGTCCTATTTATATGAACTCCTCCAGCGCTCAAACAGAACCCCCCCGCCGAGGTTTATGGGCAGTTGGGAGATGATGTTAGAAACTACTCTGTCAGACTCCCAATGGGGGAAAATCTGCGACCTTACACACCACTGCTCGGTCTCATCGAAAACACAGGAGACGGCATATAAATTACTATCCCTGTGGTATAAGACCCCTGAACAGCTTAGTCACGTGTTTCCTGATATGTCGGATGAATGCTGGCGTTGTGGTGAAAGCCCGGGATCGGCACTTCACATATGGTGGTCTTGCCCAGTAATTCGCCTATATTGGGAAAAGATACATAAAATCACTCAACTGTTCATAGAACCCCCCCCCCCCGACTTCCGACCAGCCACCATGCTATTACATCATGTACACTACGCTACTTCAGGTTACAAAAAAAAAAAATCGGTGTGTATCCGCATTCTGAATCTTGCCAAAAGTCTAATACCTCTATTTTGGAAACAAAGGGTGAGCCCTCCCATGCACCTTTGGCTCTCTAAAATGGAAGAGCTCCATAGAGTCGAACAACTGTACTACTCAATGAACGGTATGACGGCCCAATATACTCAGATTTGGAGTACTTGGATCCTCCAATCGGGAGGAGCAGAATTTCGTGCCTTGTTACTGTAATTGAGCCACTGTGACGTTGTAACTGACCACATTCCTTCTTAAAACGCTCTAGTCTCAATCCTTGACGTATATGAATGCACTGTTTTATGGTTTCTGTGCCCAGTAGGGATTTGCACACATTCCCAGGCCATTTCCAGCCTCCCCAATACCCCCTTTTTTTGGTCTTAGTTTAATTAACCCTTTCCACGTGATCCCAACAACGTTAATCTGACTTGATGCTGATGCTTAGTCTTCTAAGTCTGATACCTAACTGGAATGTAAAAGATACATGTTGTTTTATGATGATGCCACCGCCCAGCCTGCGAGCTGATGACTTTGATACATGTACAACTTTCGTATATCTTTGTTTACTGTGAAAAATTAAAATAAAAACTTTTATTTACAAAAAAAGACACGATATTGAAATAAGTTGACCGTTTATTTGAATAGGATAAGACAATTTCAAGAAACAAAAAGACAATTTAAAGAAACAATAATATACATCACCATTCAGATTGCAACATCTAGATCTGGCTGAGAATCCCTTTTGCAAACATCTTTAGGGTCTCGAATGATGCAAAACAGCACCCGGTTTTCTCAATTCTCCTTTCTTTCATCTCCTTTCTGCAGGCGAAAACTCCATCTTCATTGTCTGATAAAAACCCTCTATTTTTATACCAATGGCAAAACAAAAAAAAACAAAAGCTGCTCACAGATGTATGGCACTGCCCACAGCTTCCATCAAAACTTGGCCAAGGTCTTGGTTTCCGCTTGGCCAATGACGTACATCTGTGGTTTTCCGTTAAAAAAAGTCCCAAACACAACCCATCTATCACCTCCTACCTTACCCTCAAAAATAGCCCAAAAGAGAGGACGTTACACGAAAACAAGGAAGTTACTAGGAAATTAAGCCATAGGCAAAGAACAGATAGTCTGTATAGAATAAATCACTTTAACTATTTCATTACAGGAGTTTATGGGGTCTATTCATTAAAGGGTGAAGTTAGGAGAAATGACAGAAGTGAAAAAAGTCTAGGACCTAGGTCAAAGGCTAAAGTCAGACGAAAGCAGTCTGAGCGCACTCTGCATCCGTGCATAACGGATGGATATACTGACGGAAGATACTGTAGACACCACACGGTCGTTTTTTTTTTTTACGGATGTAGAACAAGAAGGGAAATATGGGAAACAAAATTAATAAAAAATTAAAAGTAAGGTACAGTCAGCCAGACAAAAAAAACCTCTGAGCGTCAACGTGATGGACGTCCCGTCATCACGCACACAGGACGCTGCGCACTCTGGGCGTCCGTCGTAGCGCTTTTACATCGAGGCCTAATTGGCGTCCGTTGCCACCTGCGTGGTGCATGCGCACTTTGGTGTGCACGCACTTCGTGTGTTGGTCTCTATTGATCGCAAATCAATGCTATGACGGACGTCAAACAGTGCGGCGACACAGACGTGATTACTGCGTTCGTCTGACGCTAGCCGAAATAGCCAAACCAGAAAAATTCTCCCATTAATCTCACGTTTCAAATCGGCTGTTTGGTCTAGATTGTTCTCTTCTGCCAATTCTCCAGGCTTTACCCCTTAGTTAATAGACCTGTATGGGTCAATTGCTGACTCAAATCATTGTATTGTGTGGGATTTATTCAAAGGGCATCCCCAGGGGGTAGGTTAGAAGTCTTTTAAGCTCCCTATCATATCTAATTTAGCTGCCATCTCTTATCTCAGCCTCCCGCCACTTTATCTTCCACCTAATTAACTGGTAAAAAAATGTAGATTAGATAAACAAGAGCAGAATCCTGTAACATACATCAGAACAGCATCACCAGGATAACCTAACAACACTACTGTTCAAAATGGATTTTGCCAGATCGACCATGTTTTCCTGTAAACAAATTAGGATTTAATTCAGAGGGGAGTAAAGGAAAAGTGTTGCCCTGCTGCAGGAAGGAAATTAAGGAAGGCAGATCACCTGGGATTCCTTACCCCCTGCATATTGATTCTACATGTTACAGGGTGGCATTTTTCATACACTGCCCGTTAGTACGAATAAATTATATGTTTTCAAGTAAATATGGTCGATCTGGCAATCCCAGTTTCAAAGCATTGTAAGGTAAATCACATAATGGCAATTTTGTTTAATAAAAAAGCAGTATTACAGAATATGTGCTTTATCTAGTGCTCCAATCTATAAATAATGCTCTGTGAATGGTGCTGGTGGATTCCCTAATTCCCACTAGTCCGATCAATGCTGTTGTTTTACCTCCTCTAGACATCAATAGAAGTCCTGTAACAAAGTGTGCTTTATGCAAAGGACAGGGGGAGGAAGGTAGGCGGCCTCACTTATGTTTTCCATAAACTCACACGCTGTTGCCAAGTTCAAAGATGGCGTCGAGCGAGACCGGAACTAAAAGCTGAGTGCCATTGTTCCTGACCGAGCGGATTTCGTTGCTGCCTAAGGCGTCCGTTGTCATGGGAACAGCAACTCTTTCTCTTAGTTATCCAAACAAACCTAGGAAATCCCCCCCAAAAGTACATCTAGCCAATCAGGTGGAATCTCCATCGCCAAGCACACCGGGAAAGGTACAGAGGAGCTTCGCGGAGGGACCCACGAACGGGTAAATGGGGTCCACACGGAGAATCCACTTGTGGAGAGGGGAGGGGGTGCTTTATTTCAGTGGGATATAGAAGAGTTTATCTGTGTCATTTCAATCAGAAATACTTCCTGTGGTGCTCTGACGAGCTAGTGGCTGTCCGGGCATTGTGGGAAGTGTATTCCACAGCAAATTAAAAACCAAGATCAGCTACCCCCCAACACGCACCCCTACCCCTGTCCTGAGCCCCTGGGCCTGGGTAGGAAAGTGGAGCTCTGGGAGCCATGAAGGATCAGATCATCCCCTGCGGAGCTCGGACACCGCTGTTCTGTCAAAAAAAGGCAATTTGTTATCGGCCCTGACTGAGAGAAAGCGGGTGTTTGTGTGTTTTTGTAGCCGGAGTCAGACAGGTTCACTTCATTAACGGCGCCGGACCAGACACAAGCAAGGATTGTCCAAACACGAGTCTCTTCAGGAAAGGCAAGAGTTTATTGTGTCGTCACACAAGTGCTCACACAGGATTGAATCGCTTAGAGTGAGCCCCGATTACACACAGACATGAGGTTTTATGCCCCAAATACATAATTAGGTACATCCCCATTAGCCCACCTCCCTATGACACTCTATTCCACCCCACGTGGGTTAATACCTCCCATCATTAATTCGAACACAAAGAACATTCCACATATAACTATAAATTGATACACTTCTCGTTAGTTTGACAGTCTGTGATTTGTTTGTGCTGTCTTTCTCCGGGCAGTGCCTCCCTCCCTATCGGCTATATTTATTCAGATGGCCTGGGGCCCGGTCTTCTATACTCCTTCGTCTTTCCGCGGGCCCCAACGACCTTGGAGTCGCTTTTCTCCTCCGTGCCAGGAACAGACAGAGATCTTTCATAAAGCTTTAATTGCTTTTCTGCTAATCTAAACGCATTCCTAAGTTTCTACGTATACCTCATTCTAGTCTCAGCTACAAACCTGTCTAGTTATATACAAGTGAACCAATATTCTGAACAAGATGGCCGCCTGTGTACAATGGCGGCCGTCTTCCAGCCTATTTCCACTTCATTCCCCCCTTGGCTCAAGTGTCAGGATCTTTTCCTGGCACTTGTAGCCATTACACTCCACTATTCTGAAACTACTGAAAAAGGGGGGGTTTCTTTCACTGGGAACATACCCTGTGGAATTATCAGTGGTATCTTCTGTGTTTGTGTAGATATCAGTATCCCTATGATCAAGATCACCACTATCATAAGTATCATGGATCCAATCTTTGAGATGAATCTCAAGATGGAACCAAACCATTCTCCCATTGCTCCAAACCCCCGGAGTGGATTCCAGCCTTCGGCAGCAATCCTCCTGGCTGTGCCCTGCAACTGTGCTACCTTCTCCTGATAATCTTGAATTACCTGGTAATAGTCTGGGACTTCGTGTGTAGTGTTTCTGATGAAGGTGCAACATTCATAGTGCATTGTCATTTCACACAATCCATTCAAGGCCGCACTGATCTACTCAAGCGCCATTTCATGTATCATTTGCACCTTTCGTAACTCACGCATTTCCAGATTCAGCAGCTGGATATCCATACTGGTTCTATTCAGAATCTCATCCATCAGATTGACATAGCTATTCAATCTCCTCATCATCTCTCCTCCCCATCCAGTCCATGCTGGCAACCATGTCCATATTCGATCCATCTTCGCAAACAATTCTCTCTTCGGTCTTTCAAACACCAGTGGGTACCTAGGGTGTAGTTCTGTGTCTGTGTTTCTGTCTTCTCCCCTTAGTCTCTGGATTGGGACCAGCTTAGCCAAATAACACATTCCCGTTATTGTTGGTGGTACCTATGTGTAACACACCCTTTCACAGCACACCTGGTATCCTCCTTTCACTATAAATGGCAATGAATGTAGTGTTCCCTTTGATATCTCTATCGCAAAGTGTCTCAGCCGTCTCATCATATCCACTGCACCCTGCCTCCCATTGGTCCCATCCCCAATCACCGCCTCTTGGTCTCTAGTGAGTTGCCTGTATCGTATATATAAATAATTCGCCTTTTGTCCTGTTTTGAATATGTAAATATATAATGTCCAGTTGAACTGACTTGAGTTACACAACCCACCCTCGTCATTTGTTTCTTTATCTGGTCCTAGTTGAAAACACCATTCTGGTGGATACACTGATCCTATTATGGGGTACCCGGGACTGAATAATTCTGTCTTTTCCCTTGGTGCATCGACAGCATGTATTGTGACATTCCCTGATACAAACATACTCAAATTCATTGGAACAGAGGCAAATGGTATATGAATTGTCTCTGGGTGCAGTTTACTACACACCCAGCATGCGGTTTGCCCAGACTTTTTAGCATAGTCATATTTGAATTGCACAAGTAAGTGTCCTCTTGGGTTGGTTCCAGATAGCACCTCTCGTTTTTGTCTCCACATGGTACGGTTCTCCATCACCGGGTGCGTACCATTCCAGATATGGGAAATATCCACTTTCCCAGCGGTGCTTGTACAATTGGGGCATGCTCCACGCGAGAGTCCATAAATCAAATTAGCAAGATATAAAATCAACACCACAAATGCCCCGAATGTCAGAATTCCTTGGGCAATTCTTTTCACAGTCACATAAACCCAATCCCTCCCCACCGGAATTTCAAAAATAAAGAACATTTCTGGATAATCAAGGGTGGGGGCCGGGCCCCTAAAAAGCACCCTGTGGGTATCCCCCGTTGGCGGATGGTCAGGACCTGTGCCCATCAAAACACCCACTTGTTGATCCTCTGTATTATCTGGGTTAGGATCATTTAGATACTCATGGCTGTGGTCTTTGTCAGCTTCAGCCTCAGTGGGTTGGTCTCGTTGGTAACGACCTTCCATGTTGGTTCAGGACTGGCTGCGGCTGCTTTACCCTGGAGTGATGTATCCACGGACCACCTCGGCAACCTTTACTGCTATGGGGTTGATAACAGGACAAAATAAAAACCTTTCCATTTTGGACCTAGTGGATCATTTTTCCACTCTTTTACCCATACTGAGTCACCCGGACAATACTTATACAGTGAAAAATACAGAGAATACGGTATATTATCCCCCACCCAAATATTTATTTTCTGCATTGTTTTACCCAGCATTACTACTTGTTCATTTAGTTTAATTTCTCCCAATGCCCGAAGGTCCCCCCTTAGTCCATTAATCAGAGGGGTTGGCCGTCCAAACATAAGTTCGTACGGACTTAGCTTCAATTGGGGGGTTGGTCTGCACCTAATGTGCAAAAAGACTATCGGCAGCAAGTCCAACCAGCCTAGTGACGTCTCTTGGCACAGTTTGGACATCAAAGTCTTTAGAGTACGGTTCATTCTTTCAACTTTTCCCGAACTTTGGGGCCTGTAGGCGGTCTATAGCTTCCAGGTGATGCCCAGTAGCCGGGCAAGTTGTTGTAAACAGTTCTGGATAAATACGGGGCCATTGTCTGACCCTTTTTCGAGTGGAAGCCCGTAACGTGGTATTATTTCTTTCATCAGGCTCTATACCACTTCTGTAGTCTTTTCAGTTCTTGTTGGAAGGCTTCCACCCATCCTGTCAAAGTGCACACCATCACTAGTAAATAGTTGTATCCTTTGCAGGGTGGCAGCACTGTAAAGTCTATTTGTAATAATACCATTGGGGATAGCCCGATGGGCCTGTTCTCAAAATAACAAATCTTGTCTGTCTTGTGAATCTCTTACTGCTGGTATAAAAAAATTCATTGCACTTTTCTTCATTCTTCGCAGTCTGTTCTTGATAAGGATCTCCTTGAGGAAGAACCTCACCAGTGGGACTTGATATTCTTCTGCTCCCAATTCTCCCAGACTGTGCAGTAGTCGTGTGATTCGTAGATTATTGTGAGAATTGATTGTCAAATTTTCAAAACGTGACGCGAAATTTTCTGCTCGTTCAACTTCAGTTATTTCTGTCTTCCTCCTCTTCTTTGTCTTCCTCCTCCCCCACTATTTTCACGCCGAAGAATTTCAGCATCATCTTGCAGGCTCTGCGCAGTCTTTGCTGAACTTCTGAGGTGTTAACCATTAGGCGTGTCTCTTGCGGATTAAGGGGAATAGAGTAAAAATTTCGGCCTTGTGTTCGAGGGAAAAGCCATTGGATATAATCATGATTGAGTTCTAACAGTTCATAATCATCTTGCCATGTGTTCAATATTATTTCA
>CM019069.1:46808607-46881052 GCA_009667805.1 Leptobrachium leishanense
CCAATAGGGATGTGCGTTTCGGGTTTCGGAATTTCAGAATTTTCACGAAATTTCCCGATTCGTGCATTCGGATTCAGCCGATTTTCCGAAAATTTTCGTATCCGAAAACGGCAGATCCAAACAAATTTTCGTGCCGAAACGAAAACTTTTCGAATGGACTAGAAATGTGTAAAATCAAAATTAATTTTCGTTCCATTCGTGATTTCGGCTCTATTCCTGATTTCGGACATCGTATTTATATCACTGATTCTGAAATAAAATTTTGTATCATTCCCATCTCAATGTATCCTTCATTGAAAACCAGAGAAATCTCAATGTATCCTTCTTGTAAAACCAGAGAAATCTCAATGTATCCTTCCTGGGAAACCAGAGAAATCTCAATATATCCTTCTTGTAAAACCAGAGAAATCTCAATGTATCCTTCCTGGGAAACCAGAGAAATCTCAATGTATCCTTCTTGTAAAACATGAGAAATCTCAATGGCAGAATTATCGTATCGGCAGAATTATCGTATCGTATAATTATCGTATCCGAAAAACCATTAGTTTACGTCAAAACGAATAGACACTTTGAAACGAGGAGAACAGACGTTCCGAAAAACACTAAAATTTCCGAAATCACGAAAAAAAGTCGATACGAAAAACGAAACGAACCGAAACGAAAATTGGCCGAAACGAGTAAAAACGCTTTGTAATATTCCATTTATCGCTCTCCCTTTCTTACCAGCTTCTGGACGAGGACCCGGAAACACGCCTTGGGGTGAACGGCAACATTAGAGATCACCCCTTCTTTGCAGGCGTTAATTGGCAGGAAATAGAGAAACGCCAAGTCACATCACAATTCCTTCCATTGACAGTAAGTACAAACGGCAACAATAACTGTATAGTTTACATTTCCTAACCTGATTACTCCACTAGTAATCACTCGCATGGACGAGTTCCCATAGAGTCCAGAGTGACACACCCTTACCCTGACCATTTCTCCTGCAGTCCAGGTCTTAATGTGTATGGGAGACGTATGACTCTGTCCTCATGAAATCTTTACTTCTTGTTAAAGTCGCAGGGTGCAGTGACAGACTACACGGCGGAAGTTTTCTCATTCATAATGGATAACAGGTCCGTGTCTGAAAAACATCTCATCCAGAACCTATCCTTTGTCAACCCTGATTGGAAGATGTAAAAGCCCTAGTAGGACAGCCCCCGATGAAGGGACGACGCTGTCTCTAGGATGAGCATGGGAACAGGATTCTGAGCACACGCTCCTGCAGTATGTAGTAAGTGCACACTTACCCCAATCCATACTACTTCTTCTTCTGCCCACAGTTATAGGGTCTCCTGTCCCACTAAGAAATAAATTACATAATGTGACCAATGACTGTTATCTGACTGGTCACACTGCCCTAGATTCCGACCACCCCCACCAGGGAATGTCACTGAAGGCTGATTCAGCCCTCCCATTGCAGTGGCTCAATCTCTCCCAGAATCCTAGTGCTGCATTCAGGCTGTGGGCCTTCAGGATCTTTGGGAACTAGGTCCCACCAAAGACTCTCAATGCCTTCCACCCCATTTTGTAATTATATTGAGAAAATATTGAATGTAAATTGCTCAACCCTTTCACATTTTGCTTCTTGGATGTATTTGTTTTGGTTTCCTACCATTGGTTATTGATTTTGTCCCCATGGACTCTCACTGAAAAGCTTTTCTGGGATCCAAGTAGATTTATGATGATATTGCAAATAGTACAGGTTTAGAATTGATGCTTAATGCTAAAATATGTTCCTTCTTCACAGCATCATCTGTAATGTACCATGGAATGGAGCATCTTCTGCTGAATGCCATCAAGAGGAGCATGTTCCCTGCTCTGCAACACAATGAGCACCATCCTCCTGCAGACACAGAATATTAAGGGTCATAATATTTAATATGTGGGTTCAGCTTCTTGATCCAAGGAGAAATCTGATGCCATTCTGGGGTCAAGAAGGATTTTTTTCCCAGTGTGTTGCATATTGGCGAGCGCTTCAGACTGGGTTTTTTGCCTTCTTTTGGATCAACAACAGTAGGTGATGTGTGAGAGGCTGAACTCGATGGACGCATGTCTTTTTTCAGCCTATGTAACGATGTAAAACTCCTGCCAATGACACTTTTAGGTGGTTTTGTGTCATGAAAGAATAAAGTCCTTGTGTTTTCCACCACACATTGTATCTTCTCTATCATTTATATAATTGGTGACGTCCGTGGTTATGATTAAATAATATGATTATGCATGCGATTTTGTAGCAACCCACTGATGACATTTGTTTGTGTTGTAAATAATACATTCAGATTTTATTGCTGGTTTATTTATAACAGGCTAGTGATTAGGGATGAGCTGTTCGGTTTGGATGGTTCGGAGTTCGACCCAACCTAGCCTGTTCGATTAGATCGCGAACACCGAACATTTCCGGGGTGTTCGCCGCATGTTCGACCACAATGCATCACAAATGGACCACAATGCATTTTCCCACTGCCTGAAGCTCGTAATTGGCTACAGCCTTGCACCTGACCACAGGTTTTGTGCAAGACAGGTTCAACAGTATGCCAATCACGGCTCAGAGTCCTGATTTGGCAAATTTGCCCAATCACGGGCTCACAGAGCTAAGTCCCGCAGCACACATATATAACGTTTCACGCATAGCTACAGCACGCATTTTGAGAGGAGATTTCAGAGGAGATAGTTGTGTGTTGTTACTGTCGGTCTGCCACGCTACTGGGGGTCTGGGGGGGTCTCATTTCTACCAAATATCAGGGAATTTACAGTTGTGTTCAAAATTATTCACCCCCACTGAAATGAGTGTTTTGGCCAGTTTGACATTGATTTAGATCATTCAGTCATCTTGCTTACATTAAAACAAAGAGGCACGTGTAGGTCAGAACAAATAACATAACATTTATATGAAATAACCACAAATGTCTTTCTGTGCTCACATCATTATCAGTTTTATTCAACCCCAAGTGACATTCAATCTTAGTACTTAGTACAACATCCTTTTACAGTTATAACAGCTTTTAAACGTGAAGCAGCTGAACATGTCACAAGTGTCTTGCAGCGATCTACGGGTATCTTCACCCATTCGTCATGGGCAAAAAAGCCTCCAGTTCAGTCACATTCTTAGGCTTGCGCACTGCATGCTATTTCTTTAAGTCCCACCAGAGGTTCTCAATCAGATTTAAGTCAGGTGACTGCGATGGCCACTCCAAAATGTTCCAGCCTTTATCTGCAAACCATGCTCTATGTGGACTGGAGGTATGCTTGGGATCATTGTCCTGTTGAAAGGTCCAACGTCTCCCAAGCCTCAGGTTTGTGACGGACTGCTCACACATTGTCTTCCAATATCTCCTGGTACTGAAGAGAATTCATGGTACTTGCACACGCGCTGAAGCTTCCCGTGTACCTGCAGAAGCAAAACAGCCAAAAGCATGAATTGACCCCGCCATGCTTCACAGTAGGCCAAGGTGTTATTTCTTCATAGGCCTTGTTTCTTCCTTCTCAAACATAGCGTTGATCCATGGGCCCAAACAGATCTAATATTTGTTTCATCAGTACACAGAACACTATCCCAAAACTTCTGTGGTTTGTCCACTGACTTTTGGCATACTGCAGTCAACTCTTCTTTTCTTTGAGACAGCAAGGGGGTGCGCCTGGGAGTTCTGGGCATGGAGGCTTTCATTACGCAGTGTGCGCCGTATTGTCTGAGCTGAAACTTCAGTACCGCATCTGAGGATCTTTTCTCAGTTCCTCAGCAGTCACACGGGGACTTTTCTCCACTCTACACACTTCGGTTAGGTCACGCAGTCGAAGTCAGCATCTTCTTTTCTGCCACGACCAGGTAGTGTGTTCAACAGTGCCCTTTGCCTTTGAATTTGCGAATGAAGCACCTATGGTCTCTCTTGGTAATGTTTAACATCTTTGCAATCTTCTTATAGCTATTGCCCTTCCTGTGAAGAGTAATCACCTCTTCTCTTGTCTTCCTGGACCATTCTCTTGACTTCACCATGTTTGTAACCACACCAGTAAATGTCTAGAAGGAGCTGAGTATCACAGTCATTTTAAAGCTGATACTAATTGGTGCTTATTATGCTTTATTGCTGCTCCTGGACATCCACATGGTGTTTCAATACCTGATTGAAAACACTTGAATGAACCTCTGTTCTCAGAGTGGTAGTCTTTATAAGGGTTGAATAATTGTGTCAATGAAGAATTCACAAAAGAAACATTTACTACTGTAGTTACAAAAAACCAATTTATGTCATTTAGTTGCATATGGTTTCTTTAAAAAGTCCTTGTAGGATTTCATTCTGAATACAATTAAAATGTAACACTTAATTACCCTAAAACCCTTTTTACAGCATTGGGGGTTGAATAATTTTGAACTCAACTGTAGATATTTGAGTGAAGTGACTGTGATCAACATGTCATTTGATCTTGTCCTGAGACTTAGATGGGGCAATTGCAATTTGTGTAGCTAGAGATAGAGATATATATATCTCTCTATCAGACCCTACTAAGCTAATGACGAATAAGCGAAGCAACTGATTTACAACCACAGAAACTATGAAACAATATATATATATAAATTGAATAATTTTGAACACAACTGTAGGTGATGTGTGTCTTGTCACTGTGCCAGCAAGTATTTTGGGGGTTACAAATTTCTTTAAAACATTTGTGAATTGAGGTGATCTTCGGTGTCTTGTCACTGTGCCAGCAAGTCTTTTTGGGGGTTAAAAATTTCTTTAAAACATTTGCGAATTGAGGTGATCTTCTGCGCCTTGTCACACAGCCAGCAAGTATTTTGGGGGTTACAAATTTCATTAAAACATTTGTGAATTGAGGTGATCTTCGGTGTCTTGTCACTGTGCCAGCAAGTCTTTTTGGGGGTTAAAAATTTCTTTAAAACATTTGCGAAATGAGGTGATCTTCTGTGTCTTGTCACACAGCCAGCAAGTATTTTGGGGGTTAAAAATTTCTTTAAAACATTTGTGAATTGAGGTGATCTGTGTCTTGTCACACAGCCAGTACCACACAGTATTTTGGGGCTCACTAATTTCTACAAAACATTTGTGAATTGAGGTGATCTGTCTCTTGTCACACAGTCACTGGTACCATGCAGTGTTTTGGGGCTCACTAATTTCTTTAAAACATTTGTGAATTGAGGTGATCTGTGTCTTGTCACACAGCCAGTACCACGCAGTATTTTGGGTGTCACTAATTTCTACAAAACATTTGTGAATTGAGGTGATCTGTGTCTTGTCACACAGCCAGTACCACACAGTATTTTGGGGCTCACTAATTTCTACAAAACATTTGTGAATTGAGTTGATCTGTCTCTTGTCACACAGCCAGTACCACGCAGTATTTTGGGGCTCACTAATTTCTACAAAACATTTGTGAATTGAGGTGATCTGTCTCTTGTCACACAGCCAGTACCACGCATTATTTTGGGGCTCACTAATTTCTACAAAACATTTGTGAATTGAGGTGATCTGTGTCTTGTCACACAGCCAGTACCCACGCAGTATTTTGGGGGCTCACTAATTTCTACAAAACATTTGTGAATTGAGGTTATCTTGTCTCTTGTCACACAGCCAGTACCACGCAGTATTTTGGGGCTCACTAATTTCTTTTAAAACATTTGAGAATTGTTATAATCCGTGTGTTCTCACTGGCTGCCACCCATCCAAGGGGTCTCACTGATTTATAGGAGTTTCACTGCCACCAATCAAGGGTCTCACTGATTTATAGGAGGTGTCTGAGAATTGTAATATGTGTCTTGTCACTGGCTGCCAGCTATCAGGGTGTCTCACTGAGTTATACCAGAGTTCTTTAAATCTTTATACCAGAGTTGAACAGAGTTCTGTATATATTAATCTATATATCACTCACCATGTCTGAAAGAACAAAAAGGACAGGCAGACGCTCCCCAGACACAGATAAGAGGGCAAGCAGCCCTGTGTCGGGAGGCTGTGCCTCTGGTTGTGGTGGGCGTGGTGCATCCTCTGCAGGGGCCACGCTTGTCCTTATAACTGGTGCTGGCCGTCTTAAGCAGCAGCAACATACAGAGGACTTGGTGGATTGGCTAACCAGGCCATCCTCATCCTCCGAGTCCTCTGCCAGCCAGGCTTCTAGAGCTTTACAGTCCACCTCAGCTGCCAAAGCATCTAATGCAGCCTCCATGTCCACAGCTACTCCTGCCGTAGCCTCGCTATCACACACGGAGGAGTCAGCTGAATTGTTTTGACTACAATGAGAGTGACATGCTGCTTGAGGATGCGCAGCAAGTACAGTGCTCTGATTCAATCTCTGAGGTTGAGGAGGGAGTATAATCAACCTAGAGGAAGGGGGTGCCAGTGATGACACACAAATAACTGGCACTCATGTTGCCCCAGCAGCTGCAGCATACTGCCAAGTTGGCTCCAGTGACGAGGAGATAGGGGGTGATGATGACAATGATGATGAGGTCACTGACTCCACCTGGGTGCCTGATCGAACAGAGGAATTAAGTGAGGAAGAGGGGGAGGAGGAGGCACAGCAAACACGAGGCACAACATCCTCTGTGACCAACCGTAGCACTAGCCAGTCCAAGGCATCACATGTCAGAGCTGCTCCGGTGCAGAGCGCTGTTGTCTCAAAGAACACATGCAGGAACTCTGTTGTCTGGGAGTTCTTTAAGAAATGTGCAGTAGAGCGCGGCGGTTGCTATTTGTAATCTATGTCAGATGAGGCTTAAGCGTGGGAAAGATACCGGACACTTGGGTACCACGTGCTTGAGGCGACATATGAACAACTGCCACACATCCTGTTGGCGCAAAACTTTGCGTAGGTCCTCCTCTCTCTCTATTCTGTCTCTACCCACCCACTGTATGTCCTGCCATGTCATTGCCTACAACCTCCACCGACAGGGATGATGCTACAGTAATGGATGTACCAGGTCTTTCCCCACAATGTGACATCATCCCAGCAGCTGAAGATTTACGCAGTCAGATTACGTTTGCCGCAGCTGCTGCAGCGAAAGAAAAAATATAGTCCCAACCATCCCAAGCACAGCGTCTAAATGCCAGCTTAGCAAAATTACTCGCATTGCAGATGCTGCCTTTCCAGCTGGTGGACTCTGCTCCCTTCCGTGAATTTTCTGAATGTGCTGTACCACAGTGGCAGGTTCAAAACACCATTACTTTTCACGCAAGGCCATTCCAGCACTATACAGCACAGCGTGGAAGACAATGTTATCCAGTCATTGGGAAAGGCAGTCAGCAGCAAGGTGCATGTGACTTTAGACATGTGGTCCAGCAAGCATGGACAGGGTCGTTACATTTCCTTCACGGCACACTGGGTAACTCTGATTGCAGCTGGGAGGGATCCAAGATGGGGCTCTGTGCTGGAGCTTGTTCATCCACCACGCCTCCAGAAAGCTGCTTGTATGAGGTCTGTCTGCTCCACCACCACCACCTCTCCCTCTTCCTCCTCCTCCTCCTCCTCCTCCTCTGTCTCTGGCGAAATATCAGTTAAACCAACGCCTGACAGGGTCGATGCAATGGCTCAAGCAAAAAGATGCCATACTGTGCTTGAGCTGGTTTGTTTAGGGGACAGGAGCCACACCAGGCCAGAAATTCTGTCAGCTCTGCAGGGGCAGGTGCAGAGATGGTTAACACCACGCCAGCTTCAGCTGGGAATGATCATCTGCGATAATGGCAGCAACCTTCTCTCCGCCCTACGCAAGGGTAAATTGATGCATGTACCATGCCTAGCACACGTCCTAAATCTGGTGGTACAGCTTTTCCTAACCAAGTACCCAGGGCTGCCAGAGCTTCTCATTCAGGCCAGAAAAGTCTGCAGCCACTTCAGACGGTCATTCCCAGCAAGCGTTCGCCTGGCAGAAATTCAAAGAGAATTCCACCTTCCCACAAACCGTCTGATCTGTGACATGCCCACCAGGTGGAACTCGACATTAGCAATGCTGCAGCGTCTGCACAAGCAGCAGAGGGCCATCAACGAGTACCTGTGTGAGTATGGCACAAGGACAGGTTCCAGTCAACTTGGGTTCCCCCCCCCCCCGTAGTGGGTTATGATCAAGGATGCATGCACTGTACTGTCACCATTTGAGGAGGCAACGCGGATGGTGAGCAGGGAGGGACAGTGCATGCATCAGTGACACAATTCCTTTAGTGTTCCTGTGGGGAATTATAGATGTGGCTCTAGAGGCAGAGCAGCGGGAGGAAGAGGAGGCCTTCCCTAGCTCTCAAGGCCCCAGTCTTTCTGCAGACAGCATTCCAGCGGGTCCTACTCAGATCAGACAGGAGGAGGATGAGGAGGAGGCAGAATATTTAAGTAGTGGGGGCATTGAAGGTGGGGATTCCAAGGGTTTCGTGTGCCCAGAAACACAAGGGCTAGTGCGTGGCTGGGAGGAGGAAGAGCATGATATGGTCATCCTCAGTGACCAGGAGACTCGGAAGCTAATGCCACCTCCAACCTACGCTGCATGGGCTCCCTAATGATGCAAAGCCTGCTAAAGGACCCAGGATTCGTGCTATCAAGGAGAGGGATCATTACTGGTTGGCAACCCTTCTTGATCCACGATACAAGGGTAAAGTTGCAGAGCTCATCCTGCCCGCACAGAGGGAGCACAGGATGAAAAAACTTGAGGACGCTCTAAACGACACTTGTGTAACACCTTTCCAGGCACTGGTAGATTACAAGTGCTGACACACACGTGCTTCTGAGGCTGCGGATGATCAGAGGAATAGTGGTGAAGGCCAGGGCTGCTTGACTGATGCATTTTTTTTTATTTTTTTAGTCCTCGACACCCAGGGACGTCAAATGTAGGCACCCATTGCCAGCGTCTTCACCATATGGTGCAGGACTACCTAGGGGCAAGGGCAGACCTGGATACCTTTTCAGCAGATGATCCACTGGCTTACTGGGTGTTGAGATTGGATCACTGGCCAGAACTTAGCCAATATGCTATGCAGCTACTAGGTTGCCCTTCATCTAGCATGCTTTCCGAAAGGACGTTCAGTGCCGCTGGAGGTTTTGTCATAGACAAAAGAGTGCGTCTGTCCACCTTCTCTGTAAACCGGCTGACATTTATAAAAATGAATCAGTCCTGGATCAGCAGCTATCAATCCCCTGATGCAGAAGTAATGGAATAGATCGGGGATGTCCTCTTCTGCATTCACAAAACCTCCAGCACTGAACTCTTCCACAATACCACAAAAGGGTTACGGTATGAAGGCACTTGCTGCCATGAAAGGCACAATATTTGGCTGCACTGACGCCTGTGCCAGATTTATATCATTTTAATTTTTTGAACCGCAGGGTCCAACATAGAAACATAGAAACATAGAAAAATGTCGGCAGATAAGAACCTTTCGGCCCATCTAGTCTGCCCAATTACATGGATACTTTACCTGGATTTATCTTTTGTTTAGGATAGCCTTATGCCTATCCCATGCCTGCTTAAATTCAATTACTGTTTTGGCCTCTACCACTTCAACTGGAAGACTGTTCCATGTATCCACCACCCTCTCAGTAAAATAATGCTTTCTGATGTTACTTTTAAACCTTTGCCCCTCTAATCTAAGACTATGTCCTCTTGTTTTGCTACTTTGTTTCCTTTTAAATATACTCCCTTCCTCTACCTTGTGGATTCCCTTTACGTTTTTAAATGTTTCTATCATATCTCCTCTGTCTCGTCTTTTTTCCAAGCTGTACATGTTAAGATCATTAAGCCTTTCCTGGTAACTTTTCTCCTTCAAGCCGTACACCATTTTAGTAGCCCTTCTCTGAACTCTCTCTAAGATGTCTATATCCTTCTGGAGATACGGTCTCCAGTACTGCACACAGTACTCCAAGTGAGGTCTCACCAGTGCTCTGTACAGTGGCATGAGCACTTCCCTTTTCCTACTGCTAATACCTCTCCCTACACAACCAAGCATTCTGCTAGCATTTCCTGCTGCTCTATTACATTGACTACTTACCTTTAGATCCTCTGCAATAATAACCCCTAAATCCCTTTCCTCAGATGTTGAGGTTAGGACTGTATCAAATATTCTATATTCAGCCCTTGGGTTTTTACGTCCCAGGTGCATTATCTTGCACTTATCCACGTTAAAACTCAATTGCCACAGCTCCGACCATTTTTTTTAGTTTACCTAAATCATTTGTCATTTGGCTGATCCCTCCAGGAACGTCAACCCTGTTGCAAATCTTTGTGTCATCAGCAAAAGACATACTTTTCCATTAATACCTTCTGCAATATCACTAATAAAAATATTAAATAGAATGGGTCCAAGTACTGACCCCTGAGGTACCCCACTGGTAACAAGACCTTGCGCCGAATAAACTCCATTTACCACAACCCTCTGTTGCATGTCACTCAGCCACTGCCTAATCCATTCAACAATATTGGAATCCAAGCTCAAAGATTGCAATTTATTGATAAGCCTTCTATGCGGAACAGTATCAAAAGCCTTAATGAAATCTAAATAAGCAATGTCTACTGCACCACCTGTGTCTATTATTTTTGTTACCCAATCAAAAAAATCAATAAGATTAGTTTGGCATGATCTCCCTGAGGTAAACCCATGTTGTTTCTGATCCTGACGCCTTGACCAGAATCATATCTTTTCATTATAGGACCACATGGTCCACCCCTGCACTCTTCCACAATACCACAGAGGCGTTACTGTATGTACTGTATTAGCTTGGTCTAATTGAGCTTGGCAAGCCTTCTAAGTGAAGTCTTCAAAGTGAACTCTTAGAGGAGAACTTCTGGTGAGTGATTTTGATTTTTGTTTCAAACAGATCTTTTCTATTCATTTTAAGGTTTTAAGTTAGGTCTGGTCAGTAAATTAGGTTAGGCTGGTGACTCATTTTCATACTGATTAGCATACAATTGGAATCAATTGGGTGGTATTTGCAAAGAGGTTTAGCTTGTCCACTCCTTGCTGGGGGAGGTGGCTATATAAAGCTTGTGGAATATTAGCTTGGTCTAATTGAGCTTGGCAAGCCTTCTAAGTGAAGTCTTCAAAGTGAACTCTTAGAGGAGAACTTCTGGTGAGTGATTTTTTTTGATTTGTTTCAAACAGATCTTTTCTATTCATTTAAGGTTTTAAGTTAGGTCTGGTCAGTAAATTAGGTTAGGCTGGTGACTCATTTTCATACTGATTAGCATACAATTGGAATCAATTGGGTGGTATTTGCAAAGAGGTTTAGCTTGTCCACTCCTTGCTGGGGGAGGTGGCTATATAAAGCTTGTGGAATATTAGCTTGGTCTAATTGAGCTTGGCAAGCCTTCTAAGTGAAGTCTTCAAAGTGAACTCTTAGAGGAGAACTTCTGGTGAGTGATTTTGATTTTTGTTTCAAACAGATCTTTTCTATTCATTTTAAGGTTTTAGTTAGGTCTGGTCAGTAAATTAGGTTAGGCTGGTGACTCATTTTCATACTGATTAGCATACAATTGGAATCAATTGGGTGGTATTTGCAATGAGGTTTAGCTTGTCCACTCCTTGCTGGGGGAGGTGGCTATATAAAGCTTGTGGAATATTAGCTTGGTCTAATTGAGCTTGGCAAGCCTTCTAAGTGAAGTCTTCAAAGTGAACTCTTAGAGGAGAACTTCTGGTGAGTGATTTTGATTTTTGTTTCAAACAGATCTTTTCTATTCATTTTAAGGTTTTAAGTTAGGTCTGGTCAGTAAATTAGGTTAGGCTGGTGACTCATTTTCATACTGATTAGCATACAATTGGAATCAATTGGGTGGTATTTGCAAAGGGTTTAGCTTGTCCACTCCTTGCTGGGGGAGGTGGCTATATAAAGCTTGTGGAATATTAGCTTGGTCTAATTGAGCTTGGCAAGCCTTCTAAGTGAAGTCTTCAAAGTGAACTCTTAGAGGAGAACTTCTGGTGAGTGATTTTTTTTTTTCTAACAGATCTTTTCTATTCATTTTAAGGTTTTAAGTTAGGTCTGGTCAGTAAATTAGGTTAGGCTGGTGACTCATTTTCATACTGATTAGCATACAATTGGAATCAATTGGGTGGTATTTGCAAAGAGGTTTAGCTTGTCCACTCCTTGCTGGGGGAGGTGGCTATATAAAGCTTGTGGAATATTAGCTTGGTCTAATTGAGCTTGGCAAGCCTTCTAAGTGAAGTCTTCAAAGTGAACTCTTAGAGGAGAACTTCTGGTGAGTGATTTTTTTTTTTCTAACAGATCTTTTCTATTCATTTTAAGGTTTTAAGTTAGGTCTGGTCAGTAAATTAGGTTAGGCTGGTGACTCATTTTCATACTGATTAGCATACAATTGGAATCAATTGGGTGGTATTTGCAAAGAGGTTTAGCTTGTCCACTCCTTGCTGGGGGAGGTGGCTATATAAAGCTTGTGGAATATTAGCTTGGTCTAATTGAGCTTGACAAGCCTTCTAAGTGAAGTCTTCAAAGTGAACTCTTAGAGGAGAACTTCTGGTGAGTGATTTTGATTTTTGTTTCAAACAGATCTTTTCTATTCATTTTAAGGTTTTAAGTTAGGTCTGGTCAGTAAATTAGGTTAGGCTGGTGACTCATTTTCATACTGATTAGCATACAATTGGAATCATTGGGTGGTATTTGCAAAGAGGTTTAGCTTGTCCACTCCTTGCTGGGGGAGGTGGCTATATAAAGCTTGTGGAATATTAGCTTGGTCTAATTGAGCTTGGCAAGCCTTCTAAGTGAAGTCTTCAAAGTGAACTCTTAGAGGAGATCTTCTGGAGATACTCTGGAGGTAGTCTGAGGTTTGACAGGAAGTAGAAAACCTACTAAAAGGTAAGATTTGCTGGTTTTAAATCCATTCTTTTATAATGGCAGGCTTGGTCCAGTGTAAGAGCTGTCATGCGTTTGTTTTTAGATCCAATTTTTGGAGGTTTGGAGTGTGCCTGATATGTAGGCAGTTCTCTTTATTGCAGCAGGAAATTGCCTGTTTGAAGTCTGAGATTTGTAAATTATCTGTTAGACAAACTCAGGCTATGACTGTTACAAAGCCACTGCCACAGAGGCCTCCTAGGAGCGGACTACTGTAGGATCTGGTAGACTTAGCGTTGTGGATAGAAAGCATGTCCCACAATCTGTGGCTCTTCTTAATTCTTTTGAGGCACTTTCAGAGTGTAGTGGTAAGACGGATGCAGGCTCAGACACCATAGTTGAGGAACCACCATCCACTATGCCTAAGGTATGCAGCACTGCAACCAAGGACAAAAATGAAAAGGTGGGACTTGATAGAAGGCAATTGTTGCTGGGTGATTCTATCATAAGAGGTGTTGAGCTGGAGAGTAGTGGTTTGGTGAGATGTCTTCCTGGGGCTACTGCTCGTAGAGACAGGAGACGTATTCTCAATATTGTCAAAGAAGCAAAGCAGCAAGGGGAAGTGGATGTTCTAGTCCATCTAGGGACAAATGACTTGGCTAGCAATGAGGTTTCTGAGATTAAGGAAGATTTTTGTGTTCTTGGAGGTGAAATACAGTAGATTGCGTCCACTGTGTCATTCTCTGAAGTTTTGCCTGTGCATAACATTCAAGATAGGAAGATGTGCAATAGGGAATTCAATTTGTGGCTTCGGGAATGGTGTCGGGAGCAAGGATTTGGCTTTGTGTCCCATGATAGCTCTAATTGGAGCAGAAAGGAACTATATAAAAAAGATGGTTTGCATCTTACTCATAGGGGAACATATGTTCTCAGTGAGAAGTTCAAAGGTTTCACAAAGAAATATTTAAACTAGGAGGGGGGGACAAAAGGGTAAACAATCTGCCCGATTGTCCCCCAAAACTAAATCGGAGGGTACAAGCAACATGCGAGGTAAAAAATGACAAGCTCAGAGTCGTGTCTATAAATGCTCGCAGTTTAGTCAATAAAATCAATGAACTGGAGGCAATGATGGCAGCTGAAAAAGTAGATTTAGTGGCGGTTACTGAGACATGGTTCAGTGAGAAAAATAACTGGGACATAACAATACCGGGGTACTCTTTATATAAAGACAGAGAAGGTAGGAAAGGAGGAGGAGTGGCCCTGTATGTGAAAAACAACATAAAAACGAACCAAATAAAAGTGAGCGAGGTGAACATAGAGTCAGTTTGGGTTACGCTAACATTTGGCAATCATACAGTAGCTCGTGTAGGTGTGATCTATAGACCCCCTGGACAAGTAGAAGAGCTAGATAATCTGCTGCTTGAGGAAATAGCCAAAATGGCAATGAAGGGGGAAGTTATTATCATGGGGGACTTTAATCTTCCTGATGTGAACTGGAAAACGAAAATAGCTGGGTGCACCAGGAGTACAAATATTCTAAACTCCTTACTGGGATTATCTCTAACACAAGTAGTTGAGGAGCCGACCCGTAAAGAGGCCATATTGGATTTAATACTCACAAATGGAGGTTTGGTATCGGACGTTGTTGTAGGTGAAAATTTGGGATCTAGTGATCACCAATCAGTATGGTTTAATATAAGAACAGGGATGGAGCCGCATCACACAAAAACAAAAGTTTTAGACTTTAAAAATACAGATTTTTCTAAAATGAGATTTTGTGTGACTGAGTCATTATCAGACTGGAGGAGTTTAAAGGGAGTCCAGGAGAAATGGGATTATTTAAAGGAAGACCAGAATCATATCTTTTCAATATAGGACCACATGGTCCACCCCTGCATTCTTCTACAATACCACAGAGGGGTAACTGCATGATGATACTTGCTGGCCTGGCACCAAAGGCACAATATCTGGGTGCACTGACGCCTTGACCAGAACCATATCTTTTCAATATAGGACCACATGGTCCACCCCTGCATTCTTCCACAATACCACAGAGGGGTTACTGTATGATGATACTTGCTGGCCTGGCACCAAAGGCACAATATCTGGGTGCACAGACGCCTTGACCAGAATCATATCTTTTCAATATAGGACCACATGGTCCACCCCTGCATTCTTCCACAATACCACAGAGGGGTTACTGTATTATGATGGCACTTGCAGGCCTGGCACCAAAAGCACAATATCTGGGTGCACTGACGCTTTGACCAGAATCATATCTTTTCAATATAGGACCACATGGTCCACCCCTGCATTCTTCCACAATACTACAGAAGGGTTACTGTATGATGATACTTGCTGGCCTGGCAGTCTTGCACCAAAGGCAGAATATCTGGGTGCACTGACGCCTTAACCAGATGCATATCTTTTTAAGGTGCGTGTATAAATAAAACCCACCATCTCTGCCTCTCCTTGGCTGAAAAGCAGCAGGAGGGGCTTGGAGCTGCTCAGTAGAGCGGCCTTTTGGTTACAATTGTTAGGTACTCACTCTGTAAAGAGGTGCCGTGAAGTGGCGAGTGAGCTTACGTTGCAATGGCCATTGAAACAAACAAAAACCTCAGTTTTGTTGTTCATGGAACACATAGAAACGAGCGCAGATGACACCTTTTTTACTTGTTATGTTTTATACATTAACTGGGCTGTTACTCCTGGCAGTTGCTGCCGCTCCGGTGAGTATGGGCGCGACGCCATTTTTTCTGTATTTATGTATATCATGCTTGTAACACCAGTCCGTCGTTCTGCAGCTGTACCTCTTTCCATGTTTTTGTTTTTAATCCCAAATGGGAAGTGTTTGGTGTGTGTATAAATAAAACCCACCATCTCTGCCTCTCCTTGGCTGAAAAGCAGCAGGAGGGGCTCGGAGCTGCTCAGTAGAGCGGCCTTTTGGTTACAATTGTTAGGTACTCACTCTGTAAAGAAGTGCCGTGAAGTGGCGAGTGAGTTTACATTGCAATGGCCATTTAAATAAACAAAAACCTCAGTTTTGTTGTACATGGAACACATAGAAACAAGCGCAGATGACACCTTTTTTCCTTGTTATGTTTTATACATTAACTGGGCTGTTACTCCGGGCAGTTGCTGCCGCTCCGGTGAGTATGGGCGCAACACCATTTTTTCTCTTTTTAATATAGGACCGCAAGGTTCACCCCTGCATTCTTGCACAATACCACAGAGGGGTTACTGTATGATAGTACTTGCAGGCCTGGCACCAAAAGCACAATATTTGGTGCACTGCCACTGACGCCTGTATCAGATTCATATCCTCAGAGGGGTTACGGTGTGACGCACTGTTGGGGACGCTAAAGGACCAATTTTGAAGCACCTATTGTTACTTTCATCTAAAGCCTGCATAAATTTCACAATAATTTAGCCAAAAAAATTAGTAAACGTTTTCTGCGTGTACGAAAATGTCTCCTCTTTTCATACAGACTGCCGCCCCAAACAGTTGTTTATGGATAGATTAAAGGAAAAGCATTTACCGTCATATGAAACGTCATTTTTTTGTTTTTAAGCGTTTCTATACATCCTAGAAATCCGCCACTTCACGGGCAGGTTATGGGGACCTCCTAGGCACGATATTTTTAACCCTTATTTCATGGAAAACTCAGTAACTCACTGTCCCTTTAAAAACGTTTTTTTTAAAACTTTTTGTCCTTGTTTCCTGTCCCCCAGGGCACTACCCGGACCCCCATACACCTTTTATGGCAAATATCTAGCATATATGCCCTCTTGGAGGGCACTCTAAAAACCGAATTTTCAGCCCCATTGACTTGCATGGAGTTCGAGTTTGGGTTCGGACCCGAACACATGGGAAGTTCGGGTTCGGGCCCGAACCGAACTCGGGGGTGTTCGGCTCATCCCTACTAGTGATAACTTCTTTATAAACACCATTTCAGCTTTTCACATTTCCTCTTGCTCACTGGGTAGAGGGTCGTCACTCACTGGCTGCATTCGGGAGAGGCATTCAGGTTACTGGCTATAGGACAAGAGTCGTTGCAGAAAGGATTAAGCAAAGATAAAGAGAGTAGTGTTATGGGTATTAGATATCAGCACAGCTCTGTCATATCCTCATACACTATATTGCCAAAAGTATTTGCTCACCCATCCAAATAATCAGAATCAGGTGTTCCAATCACTTCCATGGCCACAGGTGTATAAAATCAAGCACCTAGGCATGCAGACTGTTTTTACAAACATTTTTGAAAGAATGGGTCGCTCTCAGGAGCTCAGTGGATTCCAGCGTGTGATAGGATGCCACCTGTGCAACAAATCCAGTCGTGAAATTTCCTCGCTCCTAAATATTCCACAGTCAACTGTTAGCTGTATTATAAGAACGTGAAAGTGTTTGGGAATGACAGCAACTCAGCCACGAAGTGTTAGGCCACGTAAACTGACGGAGCAGGGTCAGCAGATGCTGAGGCGCATAGTGCGATAGAGGTCACCAACTTTCTGCAGAGTCAATCGCTACAGACCTCCAAACTTCATGTGGCCTTCAGATTAGCTCAAGAACAGTGCGCAGAGAGCTTCATGGAATGGGTTTCCATGGCCGAGCAGCTGCATCCAAGCCATACATCACCAAGTACAATGCAAAGCGTTGGATGCAGTAGTGTAAAGCAGGCCGCCACTGGACTCTAGAGCAGTGGAGACGCGTTCTCTGGATTGACGAATCGTGCTTTTCCATCTGGCAATTTGATGGACGAGTCTGGGTTTGGCGGTTGACAGGAGAACGTACTTGTCTGACTGCATTGTGCCAAGTGTAAAGTTTGGTGGAGGAGAATTATGGTGTTGGGTTGTTTCTCAGGAGCTGGGCGTGGCCCCTTAGTTCCAGTGAAAGAAACTCTAAATGGTTCAGCATACCAAGACATTTTGGACAATTCCATGCTCCCAACTTTGTGGGAACAGTTTGGAGCTGGCCCCTTCCTCTTCCAACATGACTGTGCACCAGTGCACAAAGCAAGGTCCATAAAGACATGGATGACAGAGTCTGGTGTGGATGAACTTGATTGGCCTGCACAGAGTCCTGACCTCAACCCGATAGAACACCTTTGGGATGAATTAGAGTGGAAACTGAGAGCCAGGCCTTCTCATCCAACATCAGTGTGTGACCTCACAAATGCGCTTCTGGAAGAATGGTCAAAAATTCCCATAAACACACTCCTATACCTTGTGGACAGCCTTCCCAGAAGAGTTGAAGCTCTTATAGCTGCAAAGGGTGGACCGACGTCATATTGAACACTATGGATTAGGAATGGGATGTCACTTAAATTCGTATGCGAGTCAAGGCAGGTGAGCGAATACTTTTGGCCATATAGTGAATAGGTCATCCACTAATACAGTGCGCTGATCTGATTTAGGAGAAGCACAGCTCCAAGACTGCCTAATGTCACTGGATGCCAACAAAAATGTGTGTACAAATGTTACATGGAGACGAGGGATATTGATATTGACAGGGACAAAGGGAATGTGCTGATAGTGGGTAAATGATTTGGAAACATAGCATATCTGGTAACTATTGGCGATCAATGTATATGCCGGATAATTATAATCATTTTAATGCACATTAAATGTATATTTTGCACAGTATACTTACAGAAGGTATATGAATCACGTGTTTCATAGTTTCTGTGGTTGTAAATCAGTTGCTTCGCTTAGTCGTCATTAGCTTAGTAGGGTCTGATAGAGATATATATATATCTCTATCTCTAGCTACACAAATTGCAATCGCCCCATCTAAGTGTCAGGACAAGATCAAATGACATGTTGATCAGAGTCACTTCACTCAAATATCTAGGTATGTGGTTAGACCCAAATCTATCCTTTGGCCCCACATCGAAAAACTCTCATCTAAACTTTACCCCAAACTAGGTGCCCTGTACAGAAACAAATCCTGCCTGAGCCCCGCGGTAAGAAAGCAGATTGTACAACAAATGCTTATGCCGGCTATTGAATACGGAGATGTAATGTATGCAGCGGCCCCGCAAACACATCTTCATAAACTTACTACATTGTATAACTCATTCTGCCACACCCTGGCCTTTTCACTCCGAACAGCAAAAACCTCACAGTACACTCGTGTCTTTTCATCTTCTACAGTACAACACATTCAATAACAAATACAGGTTGGGTAGAATATGTCAGTATCTATTTAACTTGGAATGATCTTCTCTAATGATCACACTTGTCTTCAAATGAACCTACACAGCTTCTTGAAGAACCATCTTCACTTGAATCACTGTCGCTGCTGTCTTCATCTGTGTCTCCACTATCCTCACTCTCTTCACAATCTTCATCAGTCTCTTCACTGTCGTCACCATCTGTGTCACCTCTTTCACCTTCTACAAAAATGTAAAAAAGGGATTGCTCAAAGTTATTCCAGTTTCAATTGTGCAATAATAATTGTAAGCTACTGACTAGCAAAGAAAAAAAAAAAAAACAACGGCGTCACCCTTCAACGGCAAGGTATATGATGTCATGAATTGCATTCCAATTGCATAGAAGGCTTTTTGCTGAGTCTATCTCCAGTTTATCACTTCTAAAAACATTTGTAGCTTAAGACCTTGATTGCTTAGTTGTGCTTAGATATCATTTAGACTTTATTGGGGCCTTATCACCTCCTTAACGCCAGCGCTAGTGCTCACATAAGCGAGCATTAGTGCTTGGTTACAAGGGGTACCGCAGGTCAGCCAGATCAGATCCTTATTGCTAACGGGATAAAAAAATTCCATTAGCGTACGGTAATAGCGCTTTCTAGCACAAGCTTACTGTACTTTGTGCTCCCTATGCTTAACATGGGGACCACAAAGAGTAAGAAATTAGTAATTAGTGTTAGGATCGCAAAGTCCTAATGCTAATTACGAACCGCTGCCACTAACTCAAAAGTTTGCTACAGCTTGGAGCTGTAGCTAACTGATCCGCCGCTTCTGGCCGTCGGGAGCAGAGTGAGACTGGGGAAAAAAGACCTCAGTCTACGTCCGCGATCACTCCACCAACCTGCAGGATCTTGCGAGATCGAGATTGTGCAGGTCACATGGCCTGGAAGCACAACCCTCCATGGAGTCCTTTGGACTCTAGGAGTGGATACTTGTGGCGGTGCATCAGCAATCGTTAAGGGGCAGGCTGCTGAATTCAGAGCCTGCCTCGTAAACTGGTTGTAAGACGGGGATGCTAAAGGGAAATTTGCGAATGCATGTTTTTCCCCTTAGCGTCCCCAGTTTAGCTCAAGGCACAGAATAGTGAATTTTAGAGATTTCCCCATTTTGGGTTTTCTTTTATTCCTTTATTTGTAGCGTGCCAACATATATAGCATGGTACAGGGGTTACAATAAATTAGGGTAGTACCAAAATATCTGGAGGGCCAAGGTTGCTGAACCCTGATCTAAAGGGAAGTGGGTGGATATAAAAGGTAGTTCATTGTAGTGCTTTGTCTGATGAGGGCAGTGTCTGAAGTGGCTTAGAGAATAGCTAGAACATGTGGATTATTGTGGTTTCAGTCGGTAAACTTCTCTAAACAGGCACGTTGGGTGGAAGTTACAGTCTGATAGATTGGAGGTGAGAGTTCCTCAATGTGTACATTATGTGATTTGCATTGGTAACAGGCTGAAACAACTAGATTATTTAAACAAAATAAAGAACAAAAATGTGAATGGCGAGAAAACAAGGTGTGAGAACATTCCAGATTTCTCCAGATTTCAAAACTCGTGAGAACCCAATGTCTTAGAGGAAGGACATCCACTGCGAGCGCTGTGCAGCCTTTCTCCACAGACATGCTGCTCAGACCTAGCGTGTGCTCGTGCAGGATGTCAAACGCTGGGACTTCCCAGAGACTCCAGGTGTGTGAAGCGGTCTGCTGCAGCGCTCCTGAGCTGGGTTTCCAAATAGCAGGGCCCATCCGGCGTGTCCCTAATACAGAATTACTAAAATAAGGCTCCAAATATTCTGGTTTTCGGAGTCTGTAAGATTTTAGAGTTCTGAATAAGGGTTGACTGACCTGTATATATAATCCACTATGAGGAAGAGCACTTGTTGGCTTGCCGTTCAGATAGAAACATAGAAACATAGAAAAATGTCGGCAGATAAGAACCTTTCGGCCCATCTAGTCTGCCCAATTACATGGATACTTTACCTGGATTTATCTTTTGTTTAGGATAGCCTTATGCCTATCCCATGCTTGCTTAAATTCAATTACTGTTTTGGCCTCTACCACTTCAACTGGAAGGCTGTTCCATGTATCCACCACCCTCTCAGTAAAATAATGCTTTCTGATGTTACTTTTAAACCTTTGCCCCTCTAATCTAAGACTATGTCCTCTTGTTTTGCTACTTTGTTTCCTTTTAAATATACTCCCTTCCTCTACCTTGTGGATTCCCTTTACGTATTTAAATGTTTCTATCATATCTCCTCTGTCTCGTCTTTTTTTCCAAGCTGTACATGTTAAGATCATTAAGTCTTTCCTGGTAACTTTTCTCCTTCAAGCCGTACACCATTTTAGTAGCCCTTCTCTGAACTCTCTCTAAGATGTCTATATCCTTCTGGAGATACGGTCTCCAGTACTGCACACAGTACTCCAAGTGAGGTCTCACCAGTGCTCTGTACAGTGGCATGAGCACTTCCCTTTTCCTACTGCTAATACCTCTCCCTACACAACCAAGCATTCTGCCAGCATTCCCTGCTGCTCTATTACATTGACTACTTACCCTTAGATCCTCTGAAATAATAACCCCTAAATCCCTTTCCTCAGATGTTGAGGTTAGGACTGTATCAAATATTCTATATTCAGCCCCTGGAACGGCAATCCACACATTTCTTTCATAGGATTTATTGCATCCATAGATTCGTTACATTGAGTTTATGCGCCAAATGAGCGTGATCATTCCTGTATGTGAAAGTCTGCTAGTCATGGAAAGTGCTCATCACATGCTCAGGGCACTATGGGAAGTGCTCATCACATGCTCAGGGTACCATAGGAAGTGCTCATCACATGCTCAGGGCACTATGGGAAGTGCTCATCACATGCTCAGGGCACTATGGGAAGTGCTCATCACATGCTCAGGGTACCATAGGAAGTGCTCATCACATGCTCAGGGCACTATGGGAAGTGCTCATCACATGCTCAGGGCACCATGGGAAGTGCTCATCACATGCTCAGGGTATCATGGGAAGTGCTCATGCTCTGGGCACACTTTTTAGGTTATCACTAACAATATCTGTAAATGAATTTTAGACTTTGATATGCTGTACCTCGCTCCACCTAACTTTGTACTTAAACACCACAGTCCTGCAACCAGGAAATTGTATATTCCATAATGCTAAAATATCTATAGAAAAACTCAGTCTCAGTGCGGAAAGTTAGAAATCTCAAAGCAACATGAATACTTACTCATCTGACACAGCTTATGAGCCACTTTATAATCCTTTTCCATCACAGCCTTAAGGAACTGTGGGAATAACAACAAAAACATATTTTAGATCGTACAACAAACAGAACAAGCATCGATAACATTAACAAAATGAAAAAACATAAAGTAAAACTTAAACCTTTCCATTTAGAGTGCACAATAACTAAGGAAGCAAATGTTCACCTCCGCACATAACTCTGTGGGTGCTAATATGGTTCCATCACTGTCGTCATCATCATCACTAGATTCCTCTGGTCCTGTTTTCACGCTGGCAATTTGTACGACTTGTGACAGACCATCCATGTCTCCTTGTTTATCTATGATGAAAAGAACATAGATGTCTTTATGGAAACGCATATCCGTATGGCCTCTTTCTGCGACTCCTCTTAGTAAAAGTGACGCTGTGACTTACAGAGCAGTAAAAGCTCAAAAAACACCAATACAGTATCCCTCATTAATTGTGCATCACATACCGTATATTGCTTTTTTTCATATAGCCAAGTCCATTGGTGCTATTTTTCCAACAGCTTGTGCACTTTGTATCCATTACATTTTTGTGTGAGAAAAATGGCCGTAATGTGTCCGAATAAAATTCCTTATTTCGGCTGCCGGGTCGAATTAAACCGAGGCGTTAATATTTTACTTACCTGTGTTTTCGTTGCTCATGGTTTCCTGAATATTGTTCCGGAGCTGCTTAAACCCTCATTATGTTAAGGGCTAATTTCACCATTACTGCAAGCTTTCTAAAAGTTAGCTAAAACCCCACCAGAGCAGCAAACTCCAAATTGCGAGGTCATGAAAAAGAAAGACAAAGTGAGCTATAGAGAATCTTGTTGACTCTATGGTGAGGAGCCTCTTTCTCCTGGAGAGCTTTATTGAATCGCAACCCATGAAGACAGAGACCACTTCCTAAATGTCCAGATAAAGCATCAAACATGTTGTAGCGTGTGTTGGTATCTACCAGGGTTATTCAAAGAGAATTGAAAAGTCATCGCACGTTCGGTGACTTTTCATTCTCTTCAATTCGGCGATCCCTTTTTCGGCGACCCTGCGGTGTATTCAGCAAGCACCACAGGGCCGCCGTAATGCAGGGAAAAGTCGCCGCAAACCTGCAAAAACTCACCGCAAAACCCAGCGAACGCACACGAATCCCGCAAAAACATCTGGATTTACCCCGCTGTACACGCCTGAGAAACCCGAGCAGGAGCCGATCACAGTGCAGAGCAGCAGCCGGAAAAAGCCGACACCGCAGACGAATGGAGTGAAGAAAAAACCCAAAAAAAACCAGTACGGTTGAAAAGTGAAACGCTGTTTGCAAAGAATCTACAGAACGAAAATGTCTGAAATTTACATATAAGATCCAATGAATGATAATAAAAATGGGCTGTTAGAGAAAAAAGAAAAAAATATTTAACCCTTTCGCTGCTGAGGCATTTCCTGCCCGTGTGCTGAGCTCATTTTTACCGTTTTGTGCTCATCATGTTTAAATGCGATTTGAAGTCAAGTTTTCTTATATGACCAAGACAAATTATATATCCTTTTTTTCAGCAGACTCCACAGATTCAAAATATATAATTATTATGTGTATAAGTAAAGATTTAAAAAAAAAAGAAAAAAAAAGGGGGAAAAAAAGTAAAATTTTGTTAAAATTCAGGAGAACAATATTGCATATTTTTTTCTATCTACACTTTATGACCAGAACTATTGTGGTTATATATTGATACATTAGGTGCCTTTTTAAAAATGGTGTAATGGAGAATATTTCATGTTTTTTTTGTACAAAAATATGCAGTTTTCTAAAAATCAAAAAAATCTGCTTTTTTCTTATGTCATGACTCATTGTATGTAATACATAAAATTAGTATATCTAAACAATTGAAATGGAAAAGCTATATATTTTCTGAAACTAGACAAAATTCCACAAAAAAAGAGACCTTTATGACACATTTTTAAATTTATTTTGTTATTCATAACTTTATTCAAAAAACATCATATTTAATGTATAAAAAAAAATCATAATAGGTCAAGATTTATATTGCATAATTTCATATTAATTTTTGGGGTAAAATATTTTTGTTTTGCTTAACTATATAAATATATCCCTCCTATAAAATAATAGATCCAATTTGATTGCACAGATCAAGTTTAGGCAGCGTTGGAGGTGCTAATTTGCGCCATGCGCAAAATAAATTTAGAGAAGCTTTTTATGCCGGTTTTTGAAAGGAGGCATACCTGCAATTAAATGGCTCTAGCTCAACAGGGATCTAAAATATGCCAAATAAAGTATATATCCGGACAAAGTAGACTTCCAGATGAATCAAACGTGGGGTTACTTATTATTCTATCATAAATATTGAGCCCGCAACAACTTGTGGAATTTGGATTTGTGCGCAAAAAAAAAAAAAAAATTATTTCAATCACTTCAGACATGATAAAATCTTTGAAAACTAGGCCTTTCTCTAGCTCAATGCAAAGCCCCAACCCTTGTGATAAAAATGAGACCCAGGTTTAGTGGTCCGGGTCCCCCTAGATGGAGCACGAGGCGCTAATTTGCGCCATGCGCAAAATAAATTTAGAGAAGCTTTTTATGCCGGTTTTTGAAAGGAGGCATACCTGCAATTAAATGGCTCTAGCTCAACAGGGATCTAAAATATGCCAAATAAAGTATATATCCGGACAAAGTAGACTTCCAGATGAATCAAACGTGGGGTTACTTATTATTCTATCATAAATATTGAGCCCGCAACAACTTGTGGAATTTGGATTTGTGCGCAAAAAAAAAAAAAAAAATTATTTCAATCACTTCAGACATGATAAAATCTTTGAAAACTAGGCCTTTCTCTAGCTCAATGCAAAGCCCCAACCCTTGTGATAAAAATGAGACCCAGGTTTAGTGGTCCGGGTCCCCCTAGATGGAGCACGAGGCGCTAATTTGCGCCATGCGCAAAATAAATTTAGAGAAGCTTTTTATGCCGGTTTTTGAAAGGAGGCATACCTGCAATTAAATGGCTCTAGCTCAACAGGGATCTAAAATATGCCAAATAAAGTATATATCCGGACAAAGTAGACTTCCAGATGAATCAAACGTGGGGTTACTTATTATTCTATCATAAATATTGAGCCCGCAACAACTTGTGGAATTTGGATTTGTGCTAAAAAAATAAATAAATGTAAATTCCACATGCTGTTGCGCACTCTATTTTTATGATAGAATTTATTTAACCCCTCATTTGATTCGTCTGGGTGTCTAGTTTCTCCTAATATATACTTTATGTGGTCTGTTTTAATTTTCTGTTGGGCTAGAGACATTTAAATGCAGGTATGCCTTCTTAAAAAAAAAAAAAAACATTCACAAAATTTTCCCCATGAATTTTGATCAACAATTATGTAGTATATCAACAATTGTATAGTGACTCAAAATGCTGCACAAACACACAACAAGCCCGCCACACATTTTACATTCACTCAAACAGTTGGATTGGCACATGGGGCATCCATGTGAGCAGTAACGCCACGTCAAGGCCCCAACCAGGTTACTGACCATTCACACATCTTACACATCTGTTTCACTCACCAAATCACACACCTTTCATGCAAGAAGCTAGTAAAAGTGGAGTGAGTGACGTTAAGGGGGCAAAGAAGGGAAAAGTGCAGAAACACGGAAGGGGAAAAGAGAAAGATAATGAGGATTAGAGGGGGTGGAATAGAAACACCCCCCCCCATTCACATCTGTTTCACTCACTGAATCACACACCATTCATGAAAGAAGATAGGTAAGGGAAGTGGGTGAAGGGAAGGGGCAAAGAAAAGGGCAGAGACAAAGAAGTTGAAGACACACCATTAACACCGCAGTTCAATCTGTCTTCAGAGGCTTCTTTCTACATCTGACGTACGGAGGACATCAGATTGTTGGGGATGGGGCAACCTATTTTATTGTATGTGGGGTGAATTACATTCTAACTGGGGGTGGGTAGTGAACTGTAGGTGGGTAGTGAAACGTGGTGGGTATTGAACCGGAGTGGGTAGTGAAACGTGGTGGGTAGTTTTTTTATTAACGCTTGAATTAACACTGCTATAAAATAATGGGGCTGGTTTTGGTTTGTTTTTTTATTTGGGAAAATTTAGAGGAATAGCACTATCCAGGAATAAATGCCAGCATGATCCGGGCAAGCTCTGTCCAGATTACACTGCACTGTGTCCATCAGAATGTCATCAAGATCTGCAAAGATCTTAACGGTGCTATAGCCAGATTTATCAAGAAGCACAAAATCAGTGGCATACCTCAACCTGAAATCTGTTTGTTCTCAGCCGAGAAACAATTCGGTCCCGGTATGCCACTAGTAATGTGTCACTGTATGATAAATCTTGAAGCAATCAGGCACACAAAGACCTGGTTTGGAGGGGCAGTCAGGGCAGTGAAGGCGGCTTTCCTTACGCCGCCCTTGGCACGCGCAAACCCGACACCTTTTACATGGGGTCACTCTTTTCTCAGTTGGTGGAATGTAGCCTGGAAAGTGGCGGTCACGCAACCTAATTACATCTTCCACCTCTTCAACAATGGGAGCATTCTCTTCTGGACAGAGAAGGGACTCGATAACAGATTCCTGAAATTTTAGGAATGTTATCCGTCGGGCATGAGTGGCCTGATACAAGATGAATGCGTTAAGCATTGACATCTGTATCAGATGGACTGCCAGCTTTTTGTACCATACATATGCCTTGCGAGAAGCGAGATATGGTACAAGCATCTGGTCAGACTTGTCCACTCCCCCCATGTATCGATTATAATCCTGTACACATAGGGGTTTCATGATAGGGGAATCTCTCCATCTGACGTGAACTGCAGATGTGCATTCATTATGTATCGTTGTAAGTAAATGCACATCCTTTTTGTCTGTGTATTTCACAGCCAGCAGTTCACCGCAGCGCAAGGCAGATGTTTCTCCTCTCTTTTGCTTCCCAAACTGTGTTGTTGGAAAGCCTTTCCTATTCGAACGGATCGTGCCACATGCTCCAGTACCATTGCTGTACAAAAATTTGTACAGCGGCACACCCGTGTAAAAGTTATCTGTATAAATACAGTAACCTTTACCGAATAGTGGATAAGCGAGGTCCCACACTATTTTTTCAGTGGTGGAGAGGGCGGAGGGGGGCAGTCAGGGGGGCCAGCTGCGAGTCCTTGCCAGTGTATACACGAAAGCGATACATGTATCCACTGGAGCTTTCGCACAGTTTATAAAGTTTTATCCCATACCGAGCTCGCTTCGAAGGGAGGTACTGCTTGAAAACAAGACGTCCCTTATAAAGCAGCAAGGACTCGTCGACTGACAAGTTTTGGCCTGGAGTGTATAACTCTTCAAATCTTGCCATCAGATGGTCAAGAAGTGGCCGCAACTTGTACAGTCGGTCGTGATCTGGGTGGTCACGGGGCAAAGCATTTGCATTATCATTATAATGCAAATACCGCAGGAGCAATAAATATCTGTCCCTGCTCATAGTAGCAGGGAAGATAGGGGTGGTTTGGGTACTCTTTTTTGACCAGTATAAGGCTATGCTGGGTTTTTGCACAATCCCCATCTGCAGAGTGAGGCCCCAGAACTTTCTCATCTCTGGCAAACTGGTTGGGGTCCATTTACGCGCCCTCGCAGTTGGCAACAATTCTGCCCCTAGACCTTGAAAATATTGTTCGGCATACAGATTGCTCTGCTGAACAATAAATTCCAAGAACCCATCATCTATATATAGTTGAAAAAAGTTGATGGGTTCAAAATTAGTGGTGTCCACTAGTATACCAGGATTGCCAGAAAATTGTGGCAATACTGGCTGGACCATATTAGGGGAGGTCCAGTCAGATCCTGGTTCAGGCATCGCCACAGCCTGTGTTGCAGATACCCCTGCAATAGGCCTTTGGGCCGGTGCAGGATCAGGTAGTGCAACTACAGACCGTGCGGTCCCTGCATTACCACGGGAGCACCCTGGTAACTCCATGCGGCCACGCCGTGGCTCATCACGTAGTTCTTCGTCACTGGAACCGTCACTATCTGATGATGCTCCAGGGACAAAGTCACTGCCTGAATCTTCAAAAGATTCATCAGCGCTGGGATCAGAGTCTGACATCATAAGGACGTCAGCTGCTTCCTCAGCGCTTAGAAACCTTTTAGCCATAATTTGCTTTCTGAAAATGTATTTTCAAAAGAAAATTACGCCGTTTGATAGTATCTATATATATATATATGGGTAATTTCACGGGTAAGATCCTTCTACGAGTGTGTGCGTATATAATATATTCTATATATATATATATAAGCGTGCGTGCGCGTGTGTGCGTGTGTGCGCGTGTGTGCGTGCGCGTGTGCGCGTGTGCGCGCGTGTGTGCGTGCGCGTGTGCGTGTGTGTGCGCGCGTGCGCGCGTGTGTGCGTGTGCGTGCGTAAATATGTATATATGTGTGTGTGCGTATATATGTATATATATGTGTGTGTGTGTGTATATATATATATATATATATAATGTGTGTATTAGCAATTTATCACCTGTTTTATGGAGACAGCCTCTGCGACACTAACACCTCGCAATCCACATGCAGACTGAGGATAGAAATGAAAAAATTATCAAGATTTGAAAAATTCATTCCCCGTGATTGGCTGGAGGGTCAATCGCTAGGTTACGGGGTCATTTTAGGGTTATATTTCTATCCTCAGCGGCCATGTTGGAGGTGGCAGTGATAATTGTGACAGCTAAGTGATCATTGTTACTACAGTGATCACATAGCTGTAACAATAAAAAGTGAAATAAAATAATAAAAAGGGGATTGTAATTTTATTAAATGTGGGGTTTGGGGGCATCTGGGCAGTTTTGATTTTTTTTACTGCCCTTAGAGACCCTGTGTGTGGTGTTTTTTACTTTATGTTTTTTTTTTAACATTTTTTTTACATTTTATTTTATAATGAGGCACACCGTTGGAAAGCTCAGGCTCTGGGCTTTCCATCGGTGCCTCATTTATTACTGCAGCCCTTACCGATGAGGAGATAGAGAGGTCCTAAGGACCTCTCCCCCCTCCTCCTAAGGGCTGTCTAGGCGGCTGTTGAAAGTGACGTCATCACGCCAGGCGTGATGACGTCACCGCGACTCCCATGATCCCACAGTGAGGGCCGACATCCCGGATGTCGGTCCCTCACTGTTTGCCGCCGGGGATCTCAGCCACACCGCCGCTTCGCTGCCGGGAGGATCGGACGCGCTGAGCGCGTCCTCCGCACAGCAGCGGGAACTTCCTGGACGCGCTCAGCGCGTCCGTAGCAGCGAAGTGGTTAAAAAAAAAGGAAAAATAATATTTCGCAACAAAATCACGAAAAATGCCTAAAAGATCCTAAAAATTTTTTAACAAAGGAGATTTTTTACAGCAGAATAAAATAAAAAACGGTTTATAAAATATTGAATTTAAACAGGAATATTTTTAATATTGAAGCCTATGGGATTCACCTGAATAATCCTGTCGAAATGAAACCACCGAATGGCAGGACATTTCGGCAACCTTTCACTGCTGGCTTGTGCTCTCTGAATAGACGAAGCAGTGCTTCTCTATGGGGATTCACTGCCCTCGAACAGGCACCGAACAGGCACCATATGTGCAGCCAACATTTGGCGAACTGCCTGCTCTCTGAATAGCCGAATGGTCAGGAAAGGTAACGGTACGCTGAACTTCAGCGTTTGGTTACCTTTCGGCCACAATTCGGAGCTCTTTGAATAACCCTGTACATGCACCATTTACCATAAACTGCCCAGTATTTGTACAGTGAGAATATATTCCTCCATCTGCGAGACGCGCGGCTATTGATATAAGTGCAAAACATGCGTACACAAATCATTCAGAAGGAGACAAGTAGCGACCTGGGAACGAGACTAAATCAAAGACCATTATTTAGTGTACATGTGTGAACAATTCCAGCTGCCTAATTGCTTGGTATATATTTTGCCACTGAATTTGTCACTAATGATATACTTAAAAGGAAAGAAATCAGTCTCTCCCTGCTTAGCGCACCGCACTGGATTTGCACGAACGGATGGGAAATTAAGATTAATTAAGGCACCAAAAATCTGCAAACATGTGATGCAAACTGTAACGTCTACAACCTCCCCAACAACAAAAATGTAGAATGTAGGGATTGAAATGCAAAGTCACAAAATTTGGGACGGCACAACCATAAAGTAACATGTATCAGAGAGAGGATAAAAATATATCTTTATTAAATACATAAATACAAGTGTCAGTAACAGGAAAGAAAGTATCACAATGCCAAGTACTCCATATGGTTACAGCAAAAAATATAAACATATAATAAATGCATATAATAAATGTATTTTAATTGAATTATCTGCCGCTCTGCTGTCTTTTTTACATGAAGTGGAGAAATACCCTCCCCGCTCTTCTTTTCTTGGGATACTGAACAACTACATCACAGGACCCCATGCTGAGAAAAGGGGAAAAAAGAAACACCACTGAACTATAAGTATTCTTTAAGTTATGCACATTTATCATTATAATATAACCACTGTTTTGTTTAAATATTAATTCATTTGATGTTTGTACATTGGCCATTTTTGGGTTAAAAAAGTGGAAATTTTGGTGAGGTGCGCCTGGAAGTGTGTTTTTCTTTTTTTTTTTATTTTCTAATATAGTGGAGCAGCCAAAACTGGCTATCACAATAATGATAATCACAGAAAACCAAAATTAACTGTATATAAACCAAATGTTATCAGCAACAAAAGAAAAAGCAGCTTTAAAGTAAAGTGGGTCAGAACAAACCAATTCCTAATAGCCAAGGCAAGGTCCCCAACGTTTTGGCGAGCTTTCACCTTTCTCAAGGGATCCCCAACGTTTTGGCAAGCTTTCGCCTTTCTTAAGGGATCCCCCAACGTTTTGGCGAGCTTTCACCTTGCTCAAGGGATCCCCCAATGTTTTGGCGAGCTTTCACGTTTCTCAAGGGATCCCTCAACGTTTTGGCGAGCTTTCTCCTTTCTCAAGGATCCCTCAACATTTTGGCGAGCATTCTCCTTTCTCAAAGGAACCCCCAACGTTTTGGCGAGCTTTCGCCTTTCTCAAGGGATCCCCCAATGTTTTAAGCAGGCATGGGATAGGCATAAGACTATCCTAAACAAAAGATAAATCCAGGTAAAGTATCCATGTAATTGGGCAGACTAGATGGGCCGAAAGGTTCTTATCATAGGTTTCTCTTTCCATACTTTGCGGATTGACTGCTTTTAGAATAACCACGTATAGGATGCAAAATTAATAGGACAAGAACTCAATGTGTGCCTATGTGACAGTGTTTCCCAACCCTGTCCTCAGGGACCCACTAACAGGCCAGATTTTAAGGATTAGGCTGGCTGTCTACTGGGTCCGTATTCGTGCGATGAATGATGCGATCATCCGATATCGTCTGACATTGCCCGACCGATCCCACAACATGCAGGAGATTCAGCCCTCGTCCACCGCCACCGACTTCCATCAGATGATTTTAGACGATTTTTTGCATCTACAACAGACTAGCGATCTTTCCCATTTGAATGGGATTTGTTGGACGACGGCGGGTTGATCTGGTATAATTTACATAAAAAAGATGAATTGTATAGTTATGCCATTCCGTGGCAGGGAAATTGTCCTGTAGAGAAGTGATTCAGTTTGACAGGTGAAGCCCATAGGATTCAATCAAAATGGGAAAAAAAATACCTTTTTTTTAAATCTTTTTTTCAACAATTTTTTTTTCTTTTCATCCACAACAAAAAGCGTTTTAATTTATTGTTTTTTTTGGCAAAATTTTTGATTCCCAATAATTTTTTAAAAAGACAAGCAGGGTTATCCAAAGAGATCCGAATTGCTTGAGAAAGGTAACCGAACGCTGAAAATCAGCGTTCGGTTACCTTTCTTGGCCATTCGGCTATCCAGAGAGCAGGCAATACGCCAAATCCTGGCGAATTGCCTGAACATACGGTGCCTGTTCGGTCCCTGTTCGAGGGCAGTGAAATCCCCATGAAAAACCACTGCTTCGGCTATTCAGAGAACACAAACCAGCAGTGAAAGGTTCCCCTAATGCCCTGCCATTCGGTGGTTTAATTCGGCAAATTTATTCAGGAGAATCCCATAGGCTTCAATGTTAAAAATATTCCCGTTTTAATTCAATATCTAATAAACCGTTCATTATAAAATTCTGCAGCAAAAAGTCTCTTTATTTATAGATTTTTTAGGATACTTTAAGCATTTTTCTGAATTTTTTTAAAAAAAATTAAAAGTCCGATTTTTTTTAGATTTTTTTTCAGTTTGCTTATTTTTTTTGTAACAGCCCTCTTTATTATCATTCCCTGGACCTCCTGTGAAAATTTCAGACATTTTCGCTTAGTAGTTTCTTTGCAAACAGCGTTTCATTTTCCCAGATTCATACAAATGGTTTTTCTAATTTATTCACTGCCTCCTCTACGTCACAGCTGCTTCGGCTCTGTGTGATTCGGCTCCTGTTCGGCTCCTGTTCGGCTCCCGTTCGGCTTCTTCAAAGGTTAATCCAGATGTTTTTGCTTGTTTTCAGCGTGCATTCGGTTAGTTTTCGTCAGGTTTGCGGCAGCTTTTCCCTGCAATTCGGGGACCCTGTGGTGCTTGCTGAATACACCGCAGGGTCACCGAAATGCAATCGGCAAAAGGAACCGAATTGAAGAGAACGAAAGGTCACCGAACGTGCGGTGACTTTTCGAATCTCTTTGGATAACCCTGAAGGCTTTTTTTCCCGGTCGAACCCGGTGTTTTATTTCTTCTTTCAGTCCGGCTGCGTTCAGTGGTGCCGTCCTTGGTGCTGAAACCTATTTCAGCACCAAAGACAGGGGTTTTATACCCTCTTGCAGCCTTCGGCGAGTTTTATTTTTTTCCGGTGTTTGGCTGTGTTTTTACACAATGGGCCTTATTCCAAGGTAGCAGGTAACAGGCAATATCGTCCTTAAACACAGAGGTGTCAAACTCATTTCTTATGGAAAGCCAAATTGTCTGTTGGAGCAGGAACGAATGGCCGGACAATTAAAATCTATATATAATATATATACTGTATGTATACCTGAAACGAACAACATAAAGCCATAAAGTCCATGGTCCCATCATAAGCATACACATAAATGGTTATTCACAAAACTGTAAGAAGAATAAGAATTCCAAATCTGCTATTGTGGTTTTAATTATATATTATACATTTTCATATTACTATGTTATTAAACATTGGCAGTTTTGTGAGAAAAAAAGCTAACAAAACCAACCTGTGTATATTGTATATGTGTCTCATACAGACTGCAGATTGCTGTGACTGTGGAGCTCAATGATACAGATGATGTGTATGAGCGTATCTGAAAACACCACAAAAAATAAAACTCGTACCTCATACACAACCCTCTATACTGAGTTTTATTGCTGTGGAGCTTTGTGATACCCACATATTTCCAGTCCTGCCTCAACCAATGGTAATAAAAAGAAAGGGCTCTTAGTGCATCACACACACACACACGACACCTTATCTGTGCGTAATAGAAAACACACATATTTTAGCTGTATTAACTGCTGTGCACAGCTAGCTGCTTGAATGCATGTGACTGTATGTGTATGACACTGGAGGGGTTATTCAAAGAGCAGCAAAATGCAATTGGAATTTCGGTGCCCTTTCGTTCCCCGCACTTGGGGGAATCAAATTCGCCAAAGTGCAGGGAAAAGCCGCCGAATCGAAAATAAAAAAAAATCACCACAAAACGCCGAAATTATCGGATCCGATAAGTCGCCAGGCCGAACACGTCAGAAAAAAACCGACAATTCACCAAACACAGCGCCGACCAGCCGCAGGACAAAGAAGCAGACAAGCTGACGAACGGGGTAAAAAAAATAAAAAATAAAATTGAAAATTGATTTGATTATATATACAACTTTTAAAATGTTAAACGCTGTTTGCCAAAAAACTACTGGGCAAAAATGTCTGGAATTCACATATAAGGTCATATTGAAAGGGACTCAGGTGAGAAGAAGGCCGGCATTTTGAGCCAGGCGGCCATCTTGTTCAGAATATTGGTTCACTTGAACCTAAATAGTAGATATTAGCTGAAATTAGGATGTAGTTTACATAGAATTCTAGGAATGCGTTGAACTAACAGAAAAGTAATTAAAATAATGAGAACGCAGGCCGTAGCTGGCACACAAGTGACAGGATGAGGAATAGATACACCAAGGTCAGAATAGCAGCAGCTGAAACAAAGAGGAGTGTGAAACCAGACCAGGCCTTATCTAGGATAAACAATAAACAAGCCTAAGGGAGGTGGGCATAGGCAGGATCCAGAGCAATTGTAAATCCTCTTGTGTCAGAATATTTTGAAGCTTGCCAATTTATGACCAATGTGTGGAATGTCTTTGTATTCGATTAAGGGAGGTACGGACCCACGTGGGGTGGGATAGTGTCACCGGGAGGTGGGTTAATTGGGATGTACCTAATTATGTATTCGGGGTATAAAACCCCATGTCACCAGGTAATCGGGGCTCACTCTTTGCGATTCAATCCTGTGTGAGCATTCTGTGACGTCACCAATAAAGTTTGCCTTTCCTGAAGAGACTCGTGTCCAGTCAATCCTTGTCCGTGCAAATTCGCCAAAGTGCAGGGAAAAGCCGCCGAATCGAAAATAAAAAAAATCACCACAAAAAATTATCGGATCCGAAAAGTCGCCAGGCCGAACACGTCAGAAAAAATACGACAATTCACCAAACACAGCGCTGACGACCAGCCGCAGGACAAAGAAGCAGAGAAGCTGACGAACGGGGTAAAAAAAATAAAAAATAAAATTGAAAATTGATTTGATTATATATATATATATATATATAATCAAAGAAAAAGAAACGACTGCAACTTTTAAAAAGTTAAACGCTGTTTGCCAAAAAACTACTGGGCAAAAATGTCTGGAATTCATATATAAGGTCCTATGACTATTAATAAAAAGGTTTGTTACAGGAAATAATCCTGAAAAATGCAGAAAGAAAATCCCCCCAAAAAATTAAGTTTTTTTGCTGCAGATTAAAAGAATAAACAATTTAATAGATATTGAATAAGAACAGGAATATTTTATACATTGAATCCTATGGGATTCACCTCATTAAACCTGCCGAATGAAACCACCAAACATAAGGATATTTCGCTGACATTTCTCTGCTGTTCAGTGTTCTCTGAATAGGTTAAAAATGGCTTCTCTATGAGGGATTTCACTGCTGCCGAAGATCATCAGTATTTTGCTGGCAATTTGCCAATATTTGGCGAATTGCCAGGTTTTTGAGTAGCCGAACGGCCATGAAATTGCATCGTACGAGGAAATTCACTGTTCTGAGTAATTTCGGTGTCAGTTCGGCTCTCTCTGAATAACCCTGTGGGTGTCAATGTAGGGGTCACGGTGCCTGTAAGTGTGTGACCGTGTTGCAGTCAACAGAGGCCTACAGAAAGCCAACAGAAACAGTAAGATTCTGTGCTGCAGTAATTATTGAGGACTCACTTGCTGGTCTATTCTATGACATCATAAACACTGATAGTGACATCATCTGTTGACACAAAAGTTGCATCTGCACTCGGAACTTTTCAGAACCTTGTGAGCGGAGAGTGGATCAAGTCTTTACTGATTGCGTCTTAGCTGATTTTTGCTATTTATTCTACATTGAGTTTTGGTCGCGGGGGAGAGGAAGCGAAGTGACCAAAACTCCACCATGAAGGAGGAGAACAAGTCTCCTCGAAAGAGAACCAGGAGCCTCGATGAAGAGGCTCTTGTGAGAGAAAGGAAGAGAGCAAGAGCCATCCCTGCAGAGGAACGAAGCCGAGAGCAGGCCCCGAAAAGATATCGAACCTCTGGAAATGAGGAGGAACAGCGCCTGCACAAAAAGGCTAGGATCTCAGAAAAGCAGGGAGAGGTCTTGCCTCTGATTTCTACGAACCTTCCAAACGGGTCTGCAGGTAAGGAACCATAGAGTCTTCAAATAGGTAGAAATACTTTTGAATTCATTCAACTCCAACACTTACACAACCCTCGGCCATTTGGTTTTCAATGTGCCCAGTTCCCTATTCCACTATTTTATGACAATCTCTGGTTCAGCGACAGGAGCGGAAAGGTGCAGGATGGTCAGATTTCCATCAAGGATTGGCCTATGTCTTCTATGTGGTGAAAGGATTTAGGGGTTTGGGGGTAGCTGGGAGGTTTTAGCTAGTTTTCCTACACTAATATAATGTTTGATTACTGTTTAGGAGATCATCTGCAAACCCATTTGAAACCGGAGAAGACTCTCGCTCAGTCACTGGACAGTTACCGATTCCACGAAGTGTTGGGCAAAGGAAGCTTTGGAAAGGTGAGTCTACATAGGATAAAACACATGTTATTTAACATATAGCGTTCAAGGGGCTTCTATTTTAAGGAGGCTCCTTTAGGTAGAGCTTCGTCCACTTTGTGTTGAAGGTGACACCTTAATATTTAGAGTTATCCTCACTCTGAGATTTCCTAAGCTTTTCAAAACAACTATGAACAGAATTACGAAAGCACAATAATATCGTGAACCCTCCATGGAATTGCCGACAGTTTTTAGGATGGGTCTTTGAAATAAATTTTGTTATTCAGCGAAACCCTCAAATATTCTGGTCTGTAAAATAAGGTGGGTAATCTTTTTTTTAACCATTCCATGGGCTTCAGTTAATTTGGCCGGATTGACAGAATCGGCAGCTTTTTTTGGTCGTGTTTCGGCCATTTTTTACTTCAGGATATTTAACTAAATGCAGACCGGCATGTCGCTTCCCGATATAAATTCAGTTTAATTATCAGTCCTCGCGGCTACACTTTTTATGGAAATTTCGGCTTCCGCAATTCATTTCAAATTTATCAGTGAGCTCAATTTATGAAAAGTGTCAAATATTGAAAGTTGTTGATAAATGCGTTTTCAGGCAGAGAAACCGGGAAAATACCTCTGAAATCACACGGAATACCATCAAACCAAAAATAAGTGTTGATATATCAATCAAAATCTAACCTCGACCCTAAAAATAACCATAACCCTAAACATCTTGTACGCCGCCGGTTACTTTTAGGGTTAGGGTTATTATTATGGTTACAAATGGGGTTAGAGATAATTTGATATAGAATTAAAGGTTTTTTTGTACTTATTACTTGCTTGAAATTGATCAATAAGGCTCTTTCATTGAAATTCAGCTGTGGCAAATTGGTTTTTACTGAAGCAGTTTAATATATATATATTATAGTTTTTAAAATAATAAAATGGGCTGAAAATAGCAGATAAGTAATTTTTTTCATGAAAATCTGCAATCAAAATCGAGCCTTGTACGTCTGTCATGTTAGATGTAACATAGCGATGTTCCTCTGTCTTGTGTTTGAATTTTAGGTAATGTTGGCGACCATTCAGAGCACAGGTCAGTTGGTGGCTGTCAAAGTCATCAATAAAGACAAACAACACAGTGACTTAGTCCTGACGGAGAAGAGAGTCCTACAGGTTGCGAGAGGCAGTCCCTTCTTGTGCCGCGGACTAGCGGCCTTCCAGACCCAGGTACCAGAATCTCTGACCATTAAGTTTCCTAGTACAGATCCCAAGCACCTCCATCACCTTCCCCAGCACATATTTTCCATGGTTCCCTCGCTCTCATTTAAAAAACTATGGCCCCATTCCACTGTTGTCGATAAAGTCTCCTGTGGTTACCCTATAGACGAGGATTGCTATTACACTCTTGCTTGTGGTTCAAGTGGTGCAATTCCCTGTGCGAGGTTTCTGTACATTAATGTCTCCTATACTTATTATTAATATATAACCATTGTGACAACCCCCGGCGCAGATTTACCTGCTTACGTCTCCATTTTACTGCCAAGTGTGTAATAGGACCTTTAATGTTCAAGCAATTGATCCTTTCAATACTGCATAGTCACCTTATATCACACACACAAACCTATACAGAGTCACACATGCTACCTGTATGATGTGTATGAACCTTGTCACATTGCTGGGATTTCTAGATCATAAAGTAAATGGATATTTGTCTCTCGTCTATAAACAGGAGAACTCCTATCTGGTGATGGAGTACATGCCAGGAGGCAGCCTGGCTTCCTATTTGGCCAAGAAGGGCCGTCTGTCTGTCGAGGAAACAAGGTGAGTCATTAATAGTCCACGAAGTAAGGAGAGAGAGGACAAGGTGGTTAATACATTGATTAGTAGAGATGCCATAATACTTATTCTTTATTTTCTGTTTTTCAGGGTCCTCGCAGCAGAGATTATATGTGGGATGCAGTATCTGCATTCCCACGGGATGGTCCACAGGTCAGTATCAGCGTCTCTTTATACAGAAAGCTCAGATGCACATTAATGAGAAATAGTTTGTACATGGTACGTCCTTGGTCCTTAACGGGACTTTTTCCCAGGACGTACAATGTACGCCAGTGGTCCTTATGGGGTTAATGAGAAATAGTTTGTATCTGATCATTCTCTTCATCTTCCTAATTTAGAGATCTCAAGCCAGCCAACCTCCTGCTGGATGGAGAAGGCCATATCAAGATCGCAGACTTTGGCCTGGTGGTAGAAAACATCACGGGAGACAAAAAGATCAGTGGACGATGTGGAACCCGTCGCTTTATGGCACCAGAGGTACGTTCCAGGGATATCAGAGCTGTGTGGTGGGGAATTATAGGGAACAGGTTTATTAAAAGGTATTAAATGGTCTTAATTCCTCAAAGCCCCGATCTTGGGCTTTTATGTCCTCATGGGGTTATTTGGTGTCGTCGTTCTAAAAAGAGCAAAGACCCAAATAGAAACAGTTCAAAACATCATTCCCTGTCTTTATGGTCAAACTCAGGCTAGAACTGTGCATAGAAAAGGAGTGCTCTGTTCAGGAGTAAACCTTGGTGGTCCTGCCCAGAGTGGCCAGTGATTCTGAAAGTACATGCACCAGACAGACATGTCGCTTCTAAGTAAGCCTGTGCTACACCATAGTAATGGCATGTCCAATTCAAGTTCTACATCCATGTCTTCAACATTTGGGGGATACAGTATAGGTCTTTTCCGGATGATGTAAAGGTGACGTGTCAGTACATTATCAGTGGGACTAATACAAGATGTGGCATAAGAGCACGGGGGGGGGATGGAGAGATCGAAAAGAGATGGAATTAAAAAAAGGGAGCAGAAGCAGAAGCAGTATGAGGAGGAGATAAAGCCATCTTTTCTGCTCTTTGACAGGTTCTCGACAACACAGCCTATGGAGCCGCAGCGGATTGGTGGTCACTGGGTATAATTCTGAGCCACCTCATGATCGGGGAGCATCCATTTAAACAGAAGCTGTGTAAACCCAGGTTTGCTCAGGAGTTTCTGTACACCTATCTTGACTTACCCAAGTGGCTGCCTAGTGATGCTTCAGACCTTCTGACCCAGGTAACAATCGGCTGTTATATATGGTTTACTTAGGTTTCGTTCTATAACTATTTAATATGACAGTGGCCAATAGGGATGTGCGTTTCGGAATTTCAGAATTTTCACGAAATTTCCCGATTCGTGCATTCGGATTCAGCCGATTTTCCGAAAATTTTCGTATCCGGAAACGGCAGATCCGAACAAATTTTCGTGCCGAAACGAAAACTTTTCGGAATTTTCCAATGGACTAGAAATGTGTAAAATCAAAATTCATTTTCGTTCCATTCGTGATTTCGGCTCTATTCCTGATTTCGGTTCTATTTCAGTAATGTCGGACATCGTATTTATATCGCTGATTCTGAAATAAAATTTTGTATCATTCCCATCTCAATGTATCCTTCATTGAAAACCAGAGAAATCTCAATGTATCCTTCTTGTAAAACCAGAGAAATCTCAATGTATCCTTCCCGGGAAACCAGAGAAATCTCAATATATCCTTCTTGTAAAACCAGAGAAATCTCAATGTATCCTTCCCGGGAAACCAGAGAAATCTCAATGTATCCTTCTTGTAAAACATGAGAAATCTCAATGGCAGAATTATCGTATCGGCAGAATTATCGTATCGTATAATTATTGTATCCGAAAAACCATTAGTTTACGTCAAAACGAATAGACACTTTGAAACGAGGAGAACAGACGTTCCGAAAAACACGAAAATTTCCGAAATCACGAAAAAAAGTCGATACGAAAAACGAAACGAACCGAAACGAAAATTGGCCGAAACGAGTAAAAACGCTTTGTAATATTCCATTTATCGCTCTCCCTTTCTTACCAGCTTCTGGACGAGGACCCGGAAACACGCCTTGGGGTGAACGGCAACATTAGAGATCACCCCTTCTTTGCAGGCGTTAATTGGCAGGAAATAGAGAAACGCCAAGTCACATCACAATTCCTTCCATTGACAGTAAGTACAAACGGCAACAATAACTGTATAGTTTACATTTCCTAACCTGATTACTCCACTAGTAATCACTCGCATGGACGAGTTCCCATAGAGTCCAGAGTGACACACCCTTACCCTGACCATTTCTCCTGCAGTCCAGGTCTTAATGTGTATGGGAGACGTATGACTCTGTCCTCATGAAATCTTTACTTCTTGTTAAAGTCGCAGGGTGCAGTGACAGACTACACGGCGGAAGTTTTCTCATTCATAATGGATAACAGGTCCGTGTCTGAAAAACATCTCATCCAGAACCTATCCTTTGTCAACCCTGATTGGAAGATGTAAAAGCCCTAGTAGGACAGCCCCCGATGAAGGGACGACGCTGTCTCTAGGATGAGCATGGGAACAGGATTCTGAGCACACGCTCCTGCAGTATGTAGTAAGTGCACACTTACCCCAATCCATACTACTTCTTCTTCTGCCCACAGTTATAGGGTCTCCTGTCCCACTAAGAAATAAATTACATAATGTGACCAATGACTGTTATCTGACTGGTCACACTGCCCTAGATTCCGACCACCCCCACCAGGGAATGTCACTGAAGGCTGATTCAGCCCTCCCATTGCAGTGGCTCAATCTCTCCCAGAATCCTAGTGCTGCATTCAGGCTGTGGGCCTTCAGGATCTTTGGGAACTAGGTCCCACCAAAGACTCTCAATGCCTTCCACCCCATTTTGTAATTATATTGAGAAAATATTGAATGGAAATTGCTCAACCCTTTCACATTTTGCTTCTTGGATGTATTTGTTTTGGTTTCCTACCATTGGTTATTGATTTTGTCCCCATGGACTCTCACTGAAAAGCTTTTCTGGGATCCAAGTAGATTTATGATGATATTGCAAAGAGTACAGGTTTAGAATTGATGCTTAATGCTAAAATATGTTCCTTCTTCACAGCATCATCTGTAATGTACCATGGAATGGAGCATCTTCTGCTGAATGCCATCAAGAGGAGCATGTTCCCTGCTCTGCAACACAATGAGCACCATCCTCCTGCAGATACAGAATATTAAGGGTCATAATATTTAATATGTGGGTTCAGCTTCTTGATCCAAGGAGAAATCTGACGCCATTCTGGGGTCAAGAAGGATTTTTTCCCAGTGTGTTGCGTATTGGCGAGCGCTTCAGACTGGGTTTTTGCCTTCTTTTGGATCAACAGCAGTAGGTGATGTGTGAGAGGCTGAACTCGATGGACGCATGTCTTTTTTCAGCCTATGTAACGATGTAAAACTCCTGCCAAATGACACTTTTAGGTGGTTTTGTGTCATGAAAGAATAAAGTCCTTGTGTTTTCCACCACACATTGTATCTTCTCTATCATTTATATATAATTGGTGACGTCCGTGGTTATGATTAAATAATATGATTATGCATGCGATTTTGTAGCAACCCACTGATGACATTTGTTTGTGTTGTAAATAATACATTCAGATTTATTGCCGGTTTATTTATAACAGGCTAGTGATTAGGGATGAGCTGTTCGGTTCGGACGGTTCGGAGTTCGACCCGAACTTAGCCTGTTCGATTAGATCGCGAACACCGAACATTTCCGGGTGTTCGCCGCATGTTCGACCACAATGCATCACAATGGACCACAATGCATTTTCCCACTGGCCTGAAGCTCGTAATTGGCTACAGCCTTGCACCTGACCACAGGTCTGGTGCAAGACAGGTTCAACAGTATGCCAATCACGGCTCAGAGTCCTGATTGGGCAAATTTTGCCCAATCACGGGCTCACAGAGCTAAGTCCCGCAGCACACTATAGAACGTTTCCACGCATAGCTACAGCACCCATTTTGAGAGGAGATTTCAGAGGAGATAGTTGTGTGTTGTTACTGCCGGTCTGCCACGCTACTGGGGGGGTGCGGGGGGGTCTCATTTCTACCAAATATCAGGGAATGTAGGTGATCTTCGGTGTCTTGTCACTGTGCCAGCAAGTCTTTTTGGGGGTTAAAAATTTCTTTAAAACATTTGCGAAATGAGGTGATCTTCTGTGTCTTGTCACACAGCCAGCAAGTATTTTGGGGGTTAAAAATTTCTTTACAACATTTGTGAATTGAGGTGATCTGTGTCTTGTCACACAGCCTGCACTACGCAGTATTTTGGGGCTCACTAATTTCTACAAAACATTTGTGAATTGAGGTGATCTGTCTCTTGTCACACAGCCAGTACCACGCAGTATTTTCGGTGTCACTAATTTCTACAAAACATTTGTGAATTGAGGTGATCTGTGTCTTGTCACACAGCCACTGGTACCATGCAGTATTTTGGGGCTCACTAATTTCTTTAAAACATTTGTGAATTGAGGTGATCTGTGTCTTGTCACACAGCCACTGGTACCATGCAGTATTTTGGGGCTCACTAATTTCTTTAAAACATTTGTGAATTGAGGTGATCTGTCTCTTGTCACACAACCAGTACCACGCAGTATTTTGGGGCTCACTAATTTCTACAAAACATTTGTGAATTGAGTTGATCTGTCTCTTGTCACACAGCCAGTACCACGCAGTATTTTGGGGCTCACTAATTTCTAGAAAACATTTGTGAATTGAGGTGATCTGTCTCTTGTCACACAGCCAGTACCACGCAGTATTTTGGGTGTCACTAATTTCTACAAAACATTTGTGAATTGAGGTGATCTGTGTCTTGTCACACAGCCAGTACCACGCAGTATTTTGGGGCTCACTAATTTCTACAAAACATTTGTGAATTGAGGTGATCTGTGTCTTGTCACACAGCCAGTACCACGCAGTATTTTGGGGCTCACTAATTTCTACAAAACATTTGTGAATTGAGGTGATCTGTGTCTTGTCACAGAGCCAGTACCACGCAGTATTTTGGGGCTCACTAATTTCTTTAAAACATTTGTGAATTGAGTTGATCTGTCTCTTGTCACACAGCCAGTACCACGCAGTATTTTGGGGCTCACTAATTTCTAGAAAACATTTGTGAATTGAGGTGATCTGTCTCTTGTCACACAGCCAGTACCACGCAGTATTTTGGGTGTCACTAATTTCTACAAAACATTTGTGAATTGAGGTGATCTGTGTCTTGTCACACAGCCAGTACCACGCAGTATTTTGGGGCTCACTAATTTCTACAAAACATTTGTGAATTGAGGTGATCTGTGTCTTGTCACACAGCCAGTACCACGCAGTATTTTGGGGCTCACTAATTTCTACAAAACATTTGTGAATTGAGGTGACCTGTGTCTTGTCACAGAGCCAGTACCACGCAGTATTTTGGGTGTCACTAATTTCTACAAAACATTTGTGAATTGAGGTGATCTGTGTCTTGTCACACAGCCACTGGTACCACGCAGTATTTTGGGGCTCACTAATTTCTTTAAAACATTTGAGAATTGTTATAATCCGTGTGTTCTCACTGGCTGCCACCCATCAAGGGGAGTTCACTGATTTATAGGAGGTTTCATTGCCACCCATCAAGGGGTCTCACTGATTTATAGGAGGTGTCTGAGACTTGTAATCTGTGTCTTGTCACTGGCTGCCAGCTATCAGGGTGTCTCACTGAGTTATACCAGAGTTCTTTAAATCTTTATACCAGAGTTGAATCAGAGTTCTGTATATATTAATCTATATATCACTCACCATGTCTGAAAGAACAAAAAGGACAGGCAGACGCTCCCAGACACAGATAAGAGGGCAAGCAGCCCTGTGTCGGGAGGCTGTGCCTCTGGTCGTGGTGGATGTGGTGCATCCTCTGCAGGGGCACGCTTGTCCTTTATAACTGGTGCTGGCCATCTTAAGCAGCAGCAACATACAGAGGACTTGGTGGATTGGCTAACCAGGCCATCCTAATCCTCCGAGTCCTCTGCCAGCCAGGCTTCTAGTGCTTTACAGTCCACCTCAGCTGCCAAAGCATCTAATGCAGCCTCCATGTCCACAGCTACTCCTGCCGTAGCCTCGCTATCACACACGGAGGAGTCAGCTGAATTGTTTGACTACAATGAGAGTGACATGCTGCTTGAGGATGCGCATCAAGTACAGTGCTCTGATTCAATCTCTGAGGTTGAGGAAGGGAGTATAATCAACCTAGAGGAAGGGGGTGCCAGTGATGACACACAAATAACTGGCACTCATGTTGCCCCAGCAGCTGCAGCATACTGCCAAGTTGGCTCCAGTGACGAGGAGATAGGGGGTGATGATGACAATGATGATGAGGTCACTGACTCCACCTGGGTGCCTGATCGAACAGAGGAATTAAGTGAGGAAGAGGGGGAGGAGGAGGCACAGCAAACACGAGGCACATCATCCTCTGTGACCAACCGTAGCACTAGCCAGTCCAAGGCATCACATGTCAGAGCTGCTCCGGTGCACAGCGCTGTTGTCTCAAAGAACACATGCAGGAACTCTGTTGTCTGGGAGTTCTTTAAGAAATGTGCAGTAGAGCACAGCGTTGCTATTTGTAATCTATGTCAGATGAGGCTTAAGCGTGGGAAAGATACCGGACACTTGGGTACCACATGCTTGAGGCAACATATGAACAACTGCCACACATCCCGTTGGCGCAAAACTTTGCGTAGGTCCTCCTCCTCCTCATCTGTCTCTACCCCCACTGTATGTCATGACATGTCATTGCCTACCTCCACCGACAGGGATGATGCTACAGTAATGGATGTACCAGGTCCTACCTCACAATGTGACATCATCCCAGCAGCTGAAGATTTATGCAGTCAGATTACGTTGCCGCAGCTGCTGCAGCGAAAGAAAAAATATAGTCCCAACCATCCCCAAGCACAGTGTCTAAATGCCAGCTTAGCAAAATTACTTGCATTGCAGCTGCTGCCTTTCCAGCTGGTGGACTCTGCTCCCTTCCGTGAATTTGCTGAATGTGCTGTACCACAGTGGCAGGTTCCAAAACACCATTACTTTTCACGCAAGGCCATTCCAGCACTATACCAGCACGTGGAAGACAATGTTATCCAGTCATTGGGAAAGGCAGTCAGCAGCAAGGTGCATGTGACTTTAGACATGTGGTCCAGCAAGCATGGACAGGGTCGTTACATTTCCTTCACGGCACACTGGGTAACTCTGATTGCAGCTGGGAGGGATCCAAGATGGGGCTCTGTGCTGGAGCTTGTTCATCCACCACGCCTCCAGAAAGCTGCTTGTATGAGGTCTGTCTGCTCCACCACCACAACCTCTCCCTCTTCCTCCTCCTCCTCCTCCTCCTCCTCTGTCTCTGGCGAAATGGCAGTTAAACCAACGCCTGACAGGGTCGATGCAATGGCTCAAGCAAAAAGATGCCATACTGTGCTTGAGCTGGTTTGTTTAGGGGACAGGAGCCACACCGGGCCAGAAATTCTGTCAGCTCTGCAGGGGCAGGTGCAGAGATGGTTAACACCACGCCAGCTTCAGCTGGGAATGATCGTCTGCGATAATGGCAGCAACCTTCTCTCCACCCTACGCAAGGGTAAATTGTTGCATGTACCATGCCTAGCACACGTCCTAAATCTGGTGGTACAGCTTTTCTTAATCAAGTACCCAGGGCTGCCAGAGCTTCTCATCCAGGCCAGAAAAGTCTGCAGCCACTTCAGACGGTCATTCCCAGCAAGCATTCGCTTGGCAGAAATTCAAAGAGAATTCCACCTTCCCACAAACCGTCTGATCTGTGACATGCCCTCCAGGTGGAACTCGACATTAGCAATGCTGCAGCGTCTGCACAAGCAGCAGAGGGCCATCAACGAGTACCTGTGCGAGTATGGCACAAGGACAGGTTCAGGTTAACATGTTTCCCCCCCCCCGCAGTGGGTTATGATCAAGGATGCATGCACTGTACTGTCACCATTTGAGGAGGCAATGAGGATGGTGAGCAGGGACAGTGCATGCATCAGTGACACAATTCCTTTAGTGTTCCTGTGGGGAATTATAGATGTGGCTCTAGAGGCACTAGAGGCACTTCCCTAGCTCTCAAGGCCCCAGTCTTTCTGCAGACAGCATTCCAGCGGGTCCTACTCAGATCAGATAGGAGGAGGATGAGGAGGAGGAGGAGGCAGAATATTTAAGTAGTGGGGGCATTGAAGGTGGGGATTCCTCAAGGGAGGGTTTCGTGTGCCCAGAAACACAAGGGCTAGTGCGTGGCTGGGAGGAGGAAGTGCACGATATGGTCATCCTCATTGACCAGGAAGACTCGGAAGCTAATGCCACCTCCAACCTACGCAGCATGGGCTCCCTAATGATGCAAAGCCTGCTAAAGGACCCCAGGATTCGTGCTATCAAGGAGAGGGATCATTACTGGTTGGCAACCCTTCTTGATCCACGATACAAGGGTAAAGTTGCAGAGCTCATCCTGCCCTCACAGAGGGAGCCCAGGATGAAAAAACTTGAGGATGCTCTAAAGCGACACTTGTGTAACACCTTTCCAGGCATTGGTAGATTACCAAGTGCTGACACACGTGCTTCTGAGGCTGCGGATGATCAGAGGAATAGTGGTGAAGGCCAGGGCCGCTTGACTGATGCATTTTTAAAATTTTTTAGTCCTCGACTCCCAGGGACGTCAAATGTAGGCACCCATTGCCAGCGTCTTCACCATATGGTGCAGGACTACCTAGGGGCAAGGGCAGACCTGGATACCTTTTCAGCAGATGATCCACTGGCTTACTGGGTGTTGAGATTGGATCACTGGCCAGAACTTAGCCAATATGCTATGCAGCTACTAGGTTGCCCTTCATCTAGCATGCTTTCCGAAAGGACGTTCAGTAACGCTGCAGGTTTTGTCACAGACAAAAGAGTGCGTCTGTCCACCGACTCTGTAGACCGGCTGACATTTATAAAAATGAATCAGTCCTGGAGCAGGAGCTATCAATCCCCTGATGCTGAAGTAATGGAATAGATCGGGGATGTCCTCTTCTGCATTCACAAAACCTCCAGCACTGAACTCTTCCACAATACCACAAAAGGGTTACGGTGTGAAGGCACTTGCTACCATGAAAGGCACAATATTTGGCTGTACTGACGCCTGTGCCAGATTTATATAATTTTAATTTTTTGAACCGCAGGGTCCAACCCTCCACTCTTCCACAATACCACAGAGGGGTTACTGTATTATGATGGCACTTGCAGGCGTGGCACCAAAAGCACAATATCTGGGTGCACTGACGCCTTGACCAGAATCATATCTTTTCAATATAGGACCACATGGTCCACCCCTGCATTCTTCCACAATACCACAGAAGGGTTACTGTATGATGATACTTGCTGGCCTGGCACCAAAGGCACAATATCTGTGTGCATTGACGCCTTGACCAGAATCATATCTTTTCAATAAAGGACCACATGCTCCACCCCTGCATTCTTCCACAGTACCACAGAGGGGCTACTGTATGATGATACATGCTGGCCTGGCACCAAAGGCACAATATATGGGTGCACTGACGTTTTTGCCAGAATCATATCTTTTCAATAAAGGACCACATGGTCCACCCCTGCATTCTTCCACAATACCACAGAGGGGTTATTGTATGATGATACTTGCTGGCCTGGCACCAAAGGCACAATATCTGGGTGCACTGACGCCTTGACCAGAATCATATCTTTTCAATATAGGACCACATGGACCAGCCCTGCACTCTTCCACAATACCACAGAGGGATTACTGTATTATGATGGCACTTGCAGGCCTGGCACCAAAAGTACAATATCTGGGTGCACTGACGCCTTGACCAGAATCATATCTTTTCAATATAGGACCAAATGGTCCACCCCTGCATTCTTCCACAATACTACAGAGGGGTTACTGTATGATGATACTTGCTGGCCTGGCAGTCTTGCACCAAAGGCAGAATATCTGGGTGCACTGACGCCTTAACCAGATGCATATCTTTTTAATATAGGACCGCAAGGTTCACCCCTGCATTCTTCCACAATACCACAGAGGGGTTACTGTATGATAGTACTTGCAGGCCTGGCACCAAAAGCACAATATTTGGGTGCACTGCCACTGACGCCTGTATCAGATTCATATCCTCAGAGGGGTTACGGTGTGACGGCACTGTTGGGGACGCTAAAGGACCAATTTTGAAGCACCTATTGTTACTTTCATCCAAAGCCTGCATAAGTTTCACAATAATTTAGCCAAAAAATCAGTAAACTTTTTCTGCGTGTACGAAAATGTCTCCTCTTTTCATACAGACTGCCGCCCCAAGCAGTTGTTTATGGATAGATTAAAGGAAAAGCATTTACCGTCATATGAAACGTCATTTTTTTGTTTTTAAGCGTTTCTATACATCCTAGAAATCCGCCACTTCACGGGCAGTTTATGGGGACCTCCTAGGCACGATATTTGAAGGAATTTTTCGGGGTTTTTTTAACCCTTATTTCATGGAAAACTCACTGTCCCTTTAAAAATGTTTTTTTTAAAACTTTTTGTCCTTGTTTCCTGTCCCCCAGGGCACTACCTGGACCCCCATACACCTTTTATGGCAAATATCTAGCATATATGCCCTCTTGGAGGGCACTCTAAAAACCGAATTTTCAGCCCCATTGCCTTGCATGGAGTTCGAGTTCGGGTTCGGGTTCGGACCCGAACATATGGGAAGTTCGGGTTCGGACCCGAACATATGGGAAGTTCGGGTTCGGGCCCGAACCGAACTCGGGGGGTGTTCGGCTCATCCCTACTAGTGATAACTTATTTATAAACACCATTTCAGCTTTTCACATTTCCTCTTGCTCACTGGGTACAGGGTCGTCACTCACTGGCTGCATTCGGGGGAGGCATTCAGGTTACTGGCTATAGGACAAGAGTCGTTGCAGAAAGGATTAAGCAAAGATAAAGAGAGTAGTGTTATGGGTATTAGAAATCAGCACAGCTCTGTCATATCCTCATACACTATATTGCCAAAAGTATTTGCTCACCCATCCAAATAATCAGAATCAGGTGTTCCAATCACTTCCATGGCCACAGGTGTATAAAATCAAGCACCTAGGCATGTAGACTGTTTTTACAAACATTTTTGAAAGAATGGGTCGCTCTCAGGAGCTCAGTGGATTCCAGCTTGTGATAGGATGCCACCTGTTCAACAAATCCAGTCGTGAAATTTCCTCGCTCCTAAATACTCCACAGTCAACTGTTAGCTGTATTATAAGAACGTGAAAGTGTTTGGGAACGACAGCAACTCAGCCACGAAGTGTTAGGCCACGTAAACTGATGGAGCGGGGTCAGCAGATGCTGAGGCGCATAGTGCGATAGAGGTCGCCAACTTTCTGCAGAGTCAATCGCTACAGACCTCCAAACTTCATGTGGCCTTCAGATTAGCTCAAGAACAGTGCGCAGAGCGCTTCATGGAATGGGTTTCCATGGCCAAGCAGCTGCATCCAAGCCATACATCACCAAGTACAAAGCAAAGCGTTGGATGCAGTAGTGTAAAGCAGGCCGCCACTGGACTCTAGAGCAGTGGAGACGCGTTCTCTGAATTGACGAATCGTGCTTTTCCATCTGGCAATTTGATGGACGAGTCTGGGTTTGGCGGTTGACAGGAGAACGTACTTGTCTGACTGCATTGTGCCAAGTGTAAAGTTTGGTGGAGGGGGATTATGGTGTTGGGTTGTTTTTCAGGAGCTGGGCTTGGCCCCTTAGTTCCAGTGAAAGAAACTCTAAATGGTTCAGCATACCAAGACATTTTGGACAATTCCATGCTCCCAACTTTGTGGGAACAGTTTGGAGCAGGCCCCTTCCTCTTCCAACATGACTGTGCACCAGTGCACAAAGCAAGGTCCATAAAGACATGGATGACAGAGTCTGGTGTGGATGAACTTGATTGGCCTGCACAAAGTCCTGACCTCAACCCGATAGAACACCTTTGGGATGAATTAGAGTGGAAACTGAGAGCCAGGCCTTCCCATCCAACATCAGTGTGTGACCTCACAAATGCGCTTCTGGAAGAATGGTCAAAAATTCCCATAAACACACTCCTATACCTTGTGGACAGCCTTCCCAGAAGAGTTGAAGCTCTTATAGCTGCAAAGGGTGGACCGACGTCATATTGAACACTATGGATTAGGAATGGGATGTCACTTAAATTCGTATGCGAGTCAAAGCAGGTGAGCGAATACTTTTGACCATATAGTGTATAGGTCATCCACTAATACATAGGCTTGTGCACCGATTTTTGTTTCGGTTCGATTCGGTTCGATTTGTTCGGATGTTTAACATTTTCGATTCGGCTCGTTTCGACCGATTTCTGTTTCGATTCGGTTCGGTTCGACTCGTTTTTTGTGTACATTTTTGTTTCGGAATATCGACCATTTTTCGTATTTTCGGGTCACTTTGCTCGTTTTTTGTATCGACTTTTCGTGATTTCGGAAATTTTCGTTTTTTCGGAACGTCTGTTCTCCTCGTTTCAAAGTGTCTAACTCTATTCGTTTTGACGTGAACTACTATGGTTTACTTTTTTATAGTTTATATATTTTTTTATAATACATTTTTGGTTTGTTTTTTGGATCGATAATTCATTCTGTTGATACGATAATTCTGGCGATTCTATCGTGTTTTTTTTTTATTAAATAAAGATCTTTTTTTTCTTATGAATATACATTTCACAACTTTATTTAATCACATTAAAAAAATGGTATGAAAGCCAAGGAACAAAAAAATTGAACAAAACGATTTAAAAAACGCTAAACTGACCCGAATGGTCTGACTTTAAAAATAAAAACCAGAACAAAAGGTTTTAAAACGGAAAAATAGTTGATCAAAATGATCTGAAACGAAAAAAAATAAAAAATAAAATGATTTAAAGCAGACAAAAAAAAAATTAACCCTTTCGCTGTTGAGGCATTTCACGGTTTCCCTTCACGCCTGTGTGCGGTACTGCGGTCTGCTGCTGAGCTAATTTTTAACAGTTTCGCTCCTCTTGTTTAAACGCGTTTTGAAGCCTTATTTTATAATATGACCCAGACATGTTATATATCGTTCTTTCCGGCAGACTCGGCAGATGATTCATAATATATCATTATCATATGTATGCGTCATGTCCTGTCTGTATATTATAACAAAAAATGCAATAAAATTTGAATTTTCAATGTTTGTTTTACAAGGTGTAAAGTGTTTTTTTCACATTTTAACATGCGAATGTTTGCGGTTATATTTTATGAGTTGCGTTTGTTAAAAAAAATTTAAATGGGGACTTGTTATATTTTTTTGGGTGAAAATTACACTATTTTTAACAAACGCACCCCATACAAAAATCCTTAGTGCAGCATCATTGTTCACATTATAATTGAAATGGGAACAATATTGCTGCATTAACAAAACAAAACAAAAAACCTGTTTATTTTTTTTATAGTTTAATTTTTTAAATTTTTTATAATGCTCTGGTCGATCCAAAGATACCAAACATTAACCAACCGATAGCTGCCGCGGATCGGGAGATAGGGGGTTCCAATGAACCCCCTATCTCCACCATTGGTCGTAGTTAGGGGTTAACTCCAGAACTGACGTCATTGTGACGAGGTCTTGGGACTGTCGGCAGCTGCCATTCCCGCACGCTGTTGTCTTCCTGCAAAGACGTGACCATGTTGGTGGGCAGCGTCTTAGCGGGCAGCGGTGGGAGAGAGAGAGCTCATAGCTGGGAGGTGGTGTTGCGTGAAGCTGCAAACAGGGACAAATAAACTAGACCTGAGCCGCACTAAGGATCTTTGGGTTGTGTCGGAGAAGACTTCACGCAGTGCTGCCATCAATATTTTTTGATAAATTCTTGGTTATACAATGAATGTGACTGTGGACAAAAATCCATGTTGTTGTGACATCGCCTAAGCTTAACAAAACCATGCCACGTCGGTAATCAAATCTCAATGCAGTACAACAAGGTTGTGTTAGTGTGTGACATTTTTTGGCCAGGCAGGCAGTGTAGAATGTGCACAGTCACATTCATGGCCACAAATATGTTGACAAATTTATGACAAAGGGTCCATAGAAATGTCAATAAATTTATGTACATATAATTTTAACAGTGTGGAAACCAAGCAATATATATTAACTTATTAAGTAAGGAAAAGCAACGCACACAAACAGGAAAATATAGAAAAAATAGAAAATTTATTTACAACATGCCACGGATGGCAAACTGCCCAACTGGGGCACAAACAAACATAGGGGAGGAGGAGGCTGGTCACACTGCCGCTCCAGGATGTCAGCGGCATTGTTACTATGCTCCCGCAACTCCTGGAGCAACTCCTGGATGGCATCTATGTTGGTGACAGCCAGGCGTAGCTCGCCGATCGCCATCCTATTTGTGACACTGGACCTGTCCGGTCTGGCTTCTCCTTCTATATATCAAATAAATGAAAGAAGGAAAATACAGTAAGTAAAGCAGGTTTCTATTTTTGACTGAAAGTCTTGAAAAAATATAACAGTAGTATATACCAGAGCTGGCGGCCTCCTGAGGCTCTGACTCCTCCTTCTCCTCCGACTCCTCCTCCTCCACCACCACCGTCAGCATCTCTTCCGGTGCTATATCTAAGAAATTAAAGAAATAAAAAATACAGTAAACAACAAAACTGATTTATTTTTGAACAAAAGTCGATGCAAAATACAACAGTAAAATAAAAACCTGGACTCGCGGCCTCCTGCTGCGGCTCCGGCTCCCTCTCTCCATCATCGCCCTCCTACTGCTCCTCCTCTTCCTCCTCCTCCTGCTCCTCCTGCTCCTCCTCTTCCTCCTCCTGCTTCTCTTGTGCTATACCCCTCGTGGCTCCCCCTCCTCCTCCACTGGGGCACTGGTGCCCACCGGGGCAGATGCTGCCTTTGCCTTCCTGTCTTTTGCTAAATCCAAAAAATAACACGTAAATAATGCAGACTGGAAAAAATGGTATATCTATACAATATATTGCCGAAAGTATTGCGACACCCCTCCACTACCCCACTACCAGCTTGAAACACCACTACTCCCATCTCATAGTTCTAAAGTCACAAAATATTTATTTATTTCCTCTGCACATAGACATATATTACCGTTCAATTATATATTTTTTTCAGAAGTAAACATTACGTTTATTCAATAAAAACTATTATTTGTGTTGTGTGCATACAAAACGCATTGTGCTGACTGCTTTAAGTTATTTTATAGATGCCTCAGCCTCAGTTTCACTTTCAGTTTCTGCTAATAAAACTGTGGATATTGCAGAAACAACAGAAATCGGCCATTTTGTTTTGAAATTTGCATCTAAAGCGTTCAATAATGACACTGCTGCAGCAAACTGAATTGCTGCGCTGCATCAATTCAGCAGCTGCTGAGGATGTATTGAACGCGGCTCTGTTTGGATGCACTTTCAGAAGAACTACATGTCCCATCCTACCACTTAGCAGAGACGCAGAGATTTTTGTTGATGCGCAGGTGGGAGCCAATATTGGGCAAGCTGCGGGTCATCTCGTATGCATCACTCAATCACAACAACCTCCCCCCCAACACACTACAGTACACACAGTGCCAAAAGAAATCCAGCATTGTAACTTCAATTATAATGTGAACAATGATGCTGCACTAACGATTTTTGTATGCGGTGCGTTTGTTAAAAATCGTGTAATTTTCCCCAAAAAAAATGTAACGAGACCCCATCTCTAATTTTTTTAACAAGCGCACCCCATACAAAATATAACCGCAATTGCTCGCATCTTAAAATGTGAAAAAAAAACACTTTACACATTGCAAATTATTGAAAAATCATATTTTATTGCATTTTTTGTTATAATATACAGACAGGTCATGACGTATACATATAATAATGACATATTATGAATCTGCCGAGTCTGACGGAAAGAACGATATATAATATGTCTGGGTCATATACTAAAATAAGCCTTCAAAACACGTTTAAACATGATGAGCAAAACCGGTAAAAATGACCTCAGCACAGGGGCGGGAAAAGCCTCAGCAGCGAAAGGGTTAATTGAATTATCTGCCGCTCTGCTGTCTTTTTTACATCAAGTGGAGAAATACCCTCCCCGCTCTTCTTTTCTTGGGATACTGATCAACTACATCACAGGACCCCATGCTGAGAAAAGGGTAAAAAGAAACACCACTGAACTATAAGTATTCTTTAAGTTATGCACATTTATCATTATAATATAACCACTGTTTTGTTTAAATATTAATTCATTTGATGTTTGTACATTGGCCATTTTTGGGTTAAAAAAGTGGAAATTTTAGTAAGGTGCGCCTGGAAGTGTTTTTTTTTCTTCTAATATAGTGGAGCAGCCAAAACTGGCTATCACAATAATGATAATCACAGAAAACCAAAATTAACTGTATATAAACCAAATGTTATCAGCAACAAAAGAAAAAGCAGCTTTATCATAAAGTGGGTCAGAACAAACCAATTCCTAATAGCCAAGGCAAGGTCCCCAACGTTTTGGCGAGCTTTCTCCTTTCTCAAGGGATCCCCCAACATTTTGGCGAGCTTTCGCCTTTCTCAAGGGATCACCCAATGTTTTGGCGAGCTTTCACCTTTCTCAAGGGATTCCCCGACGTTTTGGTGAGCTTTCGCGTTTCTCAAGGGATCCCTCAACCTTTAGGCGAGCTTTCTCCTTTCTCAAGGGATCCCTCAACATTTTGGCGAGCTTTCACCTTTCTCAAGGGATCCCCAACGTTTTGGCAAGCTTTCGCCTTTCTTAAGGGATCCCCCAACGTTTTGGCGAGCTTTCACCTTGCTCAAGGGATCCCCCAATGTTTTGGCGAGCTTTCACGTTTCTCAAGGGATCCCTCAACGTTTTGGCGAGCTTTCTCCTTTCTCAAGGATCCCTCAACATTTTGGCGAGCTTTCTCCTTTCTCAAAGGAACCCCCAACGTTTTGGCGAGCTTTCGCCTTTCTCAAGGAATCCCCCAACGTTTTAAGCAGGCATGGGATAGGCATAAGGCTATCCTAAACAAAAGATAAATCCAGGTAAAGTATCCATGTAATTGGGCAGACTAGAAGGGCTGAAAGGTTCTTATCTGCCGACATTTTCTATGTTTCTATGTTTTGGCGAGCTTTCTCCTTTCTCAAGGGATCCCCCAATGTTTCGGCAAGCTTTCTCCTTTCTCAAGGGACCCTCCAACGTTTCGGCGAGCTTTCTCCTTCCTCAAGGGATCCTCCAACGTTTCATCGAGCTTGCACCTTTTTCAAGGCAAAGAACATTGTGAAATACTGCTATGATCACAGTATGCACATGGGGAAGCCAAACAGAAAGAAGAAGACCAGAGGATTGGCTTCTCTATCCACCACAGAAGAGCTTAACCCTGGAAAATAATATGCATACTTCCAAAGAAAAAGACTATAAGGAAGTGAGAAACGATTCTAAGTACTGTAATAATATTGTAGCTTTATTCATTGGTTAAAATGAACATAGAATGAAGCTAGCAGGTCTATTCAAAGAAAGGTGAAACTCAGGAGAATACTGGAGAAGTGAAAATTCTAGGTCAAAATAGCCACATGAGATTATGGGGAAACCTGCAGGTGCATATTTTCCCCGTTAGTGTCCCCATTTTAGCACGAACTATAGAATAGCACCTCTCTAGTAAGCGTCCTTGAGCAAGACACCTAACGGTACATACTCGCCACCCAGGACATACTTGAAAATGAGAGAAATCTCAATGTATCCTTCCTGGCAAAATACTTTAAAAGAAAAAATAAAGGGCCCTGTGTCGGGTAATTTGGGTGGATCTTGGCCAACTCAACTGATGAACATCTCCATATGCAACAATACACCGTCTACTAAATTAATTATGTAAATTTAGCTTCAAGATCACAAAGAAGTGGTTGGAATCAGCTTTATAAATTATTTTAGTTAAAAAGTAATAATGTTTAGTAAACCATTAAATATAAATGTATATTTATTCACATGGTTGAAGAAAACATCAAAAAAAGAAGAAGAAGAAGCTTTGGATCATTCTGTGGCACAGAATTTATAAGTACATGGTGAACCTTTTACCGTCTGGACCCAGCACTTGTAATTTTCCAACTGGATGATTTATTGTGGGAAAACAGATAGAATATAGGATAAGGGATCAATTCAGCACAGATATAACAACTTAATTCTAGAGCACCGCTTGCCATTTCTTGGTGCACACGCTGCAGTGAAAATGGACTTAAACATCTCCTATGATGTTTTGGAAAATCTTTTCATGTGGGCCCGTGTTTTCACAGCAGGAATAAGAAAATGCAAGCAATAACCTATAGGCCAGTGATGGCAAACCTTGACCTTGGCACCCCAGATGTTTCTAAACTACCAGTCACATGATGCTCAGCCAGCCAACAGTGTAACTAAGGATCTTGGGACATGTAGTTCCTAAACATCTGGGGTGCCAAGGTTTGCCATCTGGTGTCAGCCAGTAAATCGTGAATTGGTGGAGTATTACATAGGGAATAGGACATTTTAGATTGAAATAGTGGAATAAAAAAAGGTCCCCAGTATTTAAGATGTGCAACTATTTTGACCCTAAATTTGCATTTCTCTTTCCATACTTTGCGGATTGACTGCTTTTAGAATAACAACGTATAGGATGCAAAATTAATAGGAAAAGAACGCAACGTGTGCCTATGTGACAGTGTTTCCCAACCCTGTCCTCAGGGACCCAATAACAGGCCAGATTTTAAGGATTAGGCTGGCTGTCTACTGGGTCCGTATTCGTGCAATGAATGATGCGATCATCCAATATCATCTGTCATTGCCCGACCGATCCCACAACATGCAGGAGATTCAGCCCTCGTCCACCGCCACCGACTTCCATCAGATGATTTTAGACGATTTTTTGCAACTACAACAGACTAGCGATCTTTCTCATTTGAATGGGATTTGTTGGACGACGGCGGGTTGATCTGGTACAATTTACATAAAAAAGATGAATTGTATAGTTATGCCATTCCGTGGCAGGGAAATTATCCTGTAGAGAAGTGATTCAGTTTGACAGGTGAAGCCCATAGGATTCAATCAAAATGGGAAAAAAAAATACCTTTTTTAACTCTTTTTTTCAACTAATTTTTCTTTTCATCCGCAACAAAAAGCGTTTTAATTTATTGTTTTTTTTGGCAAATTTTTTTATTCCCAATAATTTTTTAAACAGACAAGGCTTTTTTTTCCGGTCGAAGCAGGTGTTTTCTTTTCTTCTTTCAGTCCGGCTGCGTTCAGTGGTGCCGTCCTTGGTGCTGAAACCTATTTCAGCACCAAGGACAGGGGTTTTATACCCCCTTGCAGCCTTCGGCGAGTTTTATTTTTTTCCGGTGTTTGGCTGCGTTTTTACACAATGGGCCTTATTCCAAGGTAGCAGGTAACAGGCAATATCGTCCTTAAACACGGAGGTGTCAAACTCATTTCTTATGGAAAGCCAAATTGTCTGTTGGAGCAGGAACGAATGGCCGGACAATTAAAATCTATATATAATATATATACTGTATGTATACCTGAAACGAACAACATAAAGCCATAAAGTCCATGGTCCCATCATAAGCATACACACGAATGGTTATTCACAAAACTGTAAGAAGAATAAGAATTCCAAATCTGCTATTGTGGTTTTAATTATATATTATACATTTTCATATTACTATGTTATTAAACATTGTCAGTTTTGTGAGAAAAAAAGCTAACAAAACCAACCTGTGTATATTGTATATGTGTCTCATACAGACTGCAGATTGCTGTGACTGTGGAGCTCAATGATACAGATGATGTGTATGAGCGTATCTGAAAACACCACAAAAAATAAAACTCGTACCTCATACACAACCCTCTATACTGAGTTTTATTGCTGTGGAGCTTTGTGATACCCACATATTTCCAGTCCTGCCTCAACCAATGGTAATAAAAAGAAAGGGCTCTTAGTGCATCACACACATACACACACACACACGACACCTTATCTGTGCGTAATAGAAAACACACATATTTTAGCTGTATTAACTGCTGTGCACAGCTAGCTGCTTGAATGCATGTGACTGTATGTGTATGACACTGGAGGGGTTATACAAAGAGCAGCAAAATGCAATTGGAATTTCGGTGCCCCTTCGTTTCCCGCACTTGGGGGAATCAAATTCGCCAAAGTGCAGGGAAAAGCCGCCCAATCGAAAATAAAAAAAATCACCACAAAAACGCCGAAATTATCGGATCCGTCAGAAAAAAACCGACAATTCACCAAACACAGCGCCGACCAGCCGCAGGACAAAGAAGCAGACAAGCTGACTAACGGGGTAAAAAAAATAAAAAATAAAATTGAAAATTGATTTGATTATATATATATATATATATATAATCAAAGAAAAAGAAACGACTGCAACTTTTAAAATGTTAAACGCTGTTTGCCAAAAAACTACTGGGCAAAAATGTCTGGAATTCACATATAAGGTCATATTGAAAGGGACTCAGGTGAGAAGAAGGCCGGCATCTTGAGCCAGGCGGCCATCTTGTTCAGAATATTGGTTCACTTGAACCTAAATAGTAGATATTAGCTGAAATTAGGATGTAGCTTACATAGAATTCTAGGAATGCGTTGAACTAACAGAAAAGTAATTAAAATAATGAGAACGCAGGCCGTAGCTGGCACACAAGTGACAGGATGAGGAATAGATACACCAAAGTCAGAATAGCAGCAGCTGAAACAAAGAGGAGTGTGAAACCAGACCAGGCCTTATCTAGGATAAACAATAAACAAGCCTAAGGGAGGTGGGCATAGGCAGGATCCAGAGCAATTGTAAATCCTCTTGTGTCAGAATATTGTGAAGCTTGCCAATTTATGACCAATGTGTGGAATGTCTTTGTATTCGATTAAGGGAGGTACGGACCCACGTGGGGTGGGATAGTGTCACCGGGAGGTGGGTTAATTGGGATGTACCTAATTATGTATTCGGGGTATAAAACCCCATGTCACCAGGTAATCGGGGCTCACTCTTTGCGATTCAATCCTGTGTGAGCATTCTGTGACGTCACCAATAAAGTTTGCCTTTCCTGAAGAGACTCGTGTCCAGTCAATCCTTGTCCGTGCAAATTCGCCAAAGTGCAGGGAAAAGCCGCCGAATCGAAAATAAAAAAAATCCCCACAAAAAATTATCGGATCCGAAAAGTCCCCAGGCCGAACACGTCAGAAAAAACCCGACAATTCACCAAAAACAGCGCTGACCAGCCGCAGGACAAAGAAGCAGAGAAGCTGACGAACGGGGTAAAAAAAATAAAAAATAAAATTGAAAATTGATTTGATTATATATATATATATCTATATAATCAAAGAAAAAGAAACGACTGCAACTTTTAAAATGTTAAACGCTGTTTGCCAAAAAACTACTGGGCAAAAATGTCTGGAATTCATATATAAGGTCCTATGACTATTAATAAAAAGGTTTGTTACAGAAAATAATCCTGAAAAATGCAGAAAGAGAATCCCCCGAAAAAATTACGTTTTTTTGCTGCAGATTAAAAGAATAAACAATTTAATAGATATTGAATAAGAACAGGAATATTTTATACATTGAATCCTATGGGATTCACCTCATTAAACCTGCCGAATGAAACCACTGAACATAAGGATATTTCGCTGACATTTCTCTGCTGTTCAGTGTTCTCTGAATAGGTTAAAAATGGCTTCTCTATGAGGGATTTCACTGCTGCCGAAGATCATCAGTATTTTGCTGGCAATTTGCCAATATTTGGCGAATTGCCAGGTTTTTGAGTAGCCGAATGGCCACGAAATTGCATCGTACGAGGAAATTCACTGTTCTGAGTAATTTCGGTGTCAGTTCGGCTCTCTCTGAATAACCCTGTGGGTGTCAATGTAGGGGTCACGGTGCCTGTAAGTGTGTGACCGGGTTGCAGTCAACAGAAGCCTACAGAAAGCCAACAGAAACAGTAAGATTCTGTGCTGCAGTAATTATTGAGGACTCACTTGCTGGTCTATTCTATGACATCATAAACACTGATAGTGACATCATCTGTTGACACAAAAGTTGCATCTGCACTCGGAACTTTTCAGAACCTTGTGAGCGGAGAGTGGATCAAGTCTTTACTGATTGCGTCTTAGCTGATTTTTGCTATTTATTCTACATTGAGTTTTGGTCGCGGGGGAGAGGAAGCGAAGTGACCAAAACTCCACCATGAAGGAGGAGAACAAGTCTCCTCGAAAGAGAACCAGGAGCCTCGATGAAGAGGCTCTTGTGAGAGAAAGGAAGAGAGCAAGAGCCATCCCTGCAGAGGAACGAAGCCGAGAGCAGGCCCCGAAAAGACATCGAACCTCTGGAAATGAGGAGGAACAGCGCCTGCACAAAAAGGCTAGGATCTCAGAAAAGCAGGGAGAGGTCTTGCCTCTGATTTCTACGAACCTTCCAAACGGGTCTGCAGGTAAGGAACCATAGAGTCTTCAAATAGGTAGAAACACTTTTGAATTCATTCAACTCCAACACTTACACAACCCTCGGCCATTTGGTTTTCAATGTGCCCAGTTCCCTATTCCACTATTTTATGACAATCTCTGGTTCAGCGACAGGAGCGGAAAGGTGCAGGATGGACAGATTTCCATCAAGGATTGGCCTATGTCTTCTATGTGGGGAAAGGATTTAGGGGTTTGGGGGTAGCTGGGAGGTTTTAGCTAGTTTTCCTACACTAATATAATGTTTGATTACTGTTTAGGAGATCATCTGCAAACCCATTTGAAACCGGAGAAGACTCTCGCTCAGTCACTGGACAGTTACCGATTCCACGAAGTGTTGGGCGAAGGAAGCTTTGGAAAGGTGAGTCTACATAGGATAAAACACATGTTATTTAACATATAGCGTTCAAGGGGCTTCTATTTTAAGGAGGCTCCTTTAGGTAGAGCTTCGTCCACTTTGTGTTGAAGGTGACACCTTAATATTTAGAGTTATCCTCACTCTGAGATTTCCTAAGCTTTTCAAAACAACTATGAACAGAATTACGAAAGCACAATAATATCGTGAACCCTCCATGGAATTGCCGACAGTTTTTAGGATGGGTCTTTGAAATAAATATTGTTATTCAGCGAAACCCTCAAATATTCTGGTCTGTAAAATAAGGTGGGTATTCTTTTTTTTAACCATTACATGGGCTTCAGTTAATTTGGCCGGATTGAGAGAATCGGCAGCTTTTTTTGGTCGTGTTTCGGCCATTTTTTACTTCGGGATATTTAACTAAATGCAGACCGGCATGTCGCTTCCCGATATAAATTCAGTTTAATTATCAGTCCTCGCGGCTACACTTTTTATGGAAATTTCGGCTTCCGCAATTCATTTCAAATTTATCAGTGAGCTCAATTTATGAAAAGTGTCAAATATTGAAAGTTGTTGATAAATGCGTTTTCAGGCAGAGAAACCGGGAAAATACCTCTGAAATCACACGGAATACCATCAAACCAAAAATAAGTGTTGATTTATCAATCAAAATCTAACCTCGACCCTAAAAATAACCATAACCCTAAACATCTTGTACGCCGCAGGTTACTTTTAGGGTTAGGGTTATTATTATGGTTACAAATAGGGTTAGAGATAATTTGATATAGAATTAAAGGTTTTTTTGTACTTATTACTTGCTTGAAATTGATCAATAAGGCTCTTTCATTGAAATTCAGCTGTGGCAAATTGGTTTTGACTGAAGCAGTTTAATATATATATATTATAGTTTTTAAAATAATAAAATGGGCTGAAAATAGCAGATAAGTAATTTTTTTCATGAAAATCTGCAATCAAAATCGAGCCTTGTATGTCTGTCATGTTAGATGTAACATAGCGATGTTCCTCTGTCTTGTGTTTGAATTTTAGGTAATGTTGGCGACCATTCAGAGCACAGGTCAGTTGGTGGCTGTCAAAGTCATCAATAAAGACAAACAACACAGTGACTTAGTCCTGACGGAGAAGAGAGTCCTACAGGTTGCGAGAGGCAGTCCCTTCTTGTGCCGCGGACTAGCGGCCTTCCAGACCCAGGTACCAGAATCTCTGACCATTAAGTTTCCTAGTACAGATCCCAAGCACCTCCATCACCTTCCCCAGCACATATTTTCCATGGTTCCCTCGCTCTCATTTAAAAAACTATGGCCCCATTCCACTGTTGTCGATAAAGTCTCCTGTGGTTACCCTATAGACGAGGATTGCTATTACATTCTTGCTTGTGGTTCAAGTGGTGCAATTCCCTGTGCGAGGTTTCTGTACATTAATGTCTCCTATACTTATTATTAATATATAACCATTGTGACAACCCCCCGCGCAGATTTACCTGCTTACGTCTCCATTTTACTGCCAAGTGTGTAATAGGACCTTTAATGTTCAAGCAATTGATCCTTTCAATACTGCATAGTCACCTTATATCACACACACAAACCTATACAGAGTCACACATGCTACCTGTATGATGTGTATGAACCTTGTCACATTGCTGGGATTTCTAGATCATAAAGTAAATGGATATTTGTCTCTCGTCTATAAACAGGAGAACTCCTATCTGGTGATGGAGTACATGCCAGGAGGCAGCCTGGCTTCCTATTTGGCCAAGAAGGGCCGTCTGTCTGTCGAGGAAACAAGGTGAGTCATTAATAGTCCACGAAGTAAGGAGAGAGAGGACAAGGTGGTTAATACATTGATTAGTAGAGATGCCATAATACTTATTCTTTATTTTCTGTTTTTCAGGGTCCTCGCAGCAGAGATTATATGTGGGATGCAGTATCTGCATTCCCACGGGATGGTCCACAGGTCAGTATCAGCGTCTCTTTATACAGAAAGCTCAGATGCACATTAATGAGAAATAGTTTGTACATGGTACGTCCTTGGTCCTTAACGGGACTTTTTCCCAGGACGTACAATGTACGCCAGTGGTCCTTATGGGGTTAATGAGAAATAGTTTGTATCTGATCATTCTCTTCATCTTCCTAATTTAGAGATCTCAAGCCAGCCAACCTCCTGCTGGATGGAGAAGGCCATATCAAGATCGCAGACTTTGGCCTGGTGGTAGAAAACATCACGGGAGACAAAAAGATCAGTGGACGATGTGGAACCCGTCGCTTTATGGCACCAGAGGTACGTTCCAGGGATATCAGAGCTGTGTGGTGGGGAATTATAGGGAACAGGTTTATTAAAAGGTATTAAATGGTCTTAATTCCTCAAAGCCCCGATCTTGGGCTTTTATGTCCTCATGGGGTTATTTGGTGTCGTCGTTCTAAAAAGAGCAAAGACCCAAATAGAAACAGTTCAAAACATCATTCCCTGTCTTTATGGTCAAACTCAGGCTAGAACTGTGCATAGAAAAGGAGTGCTCTGTTCAGGAGTAAACCTTGGTGGTCCTGCCCAGAGTGGCCAGTGATTCTGAAAGTACATGCACCAGACAGACATGTCGCTTCTAAGTAAGCCTGTGCTACACCATAGTAATGGCATGTCCAATTCAAGTTCTACATCCATGTCTTCAACATTTGGGGGATACAGTATAGGTCTTTTCCGGATGATGTAAAGGTGACGTGTCAGTACATTATCAGTGGGACTAATACAAGATGTGGCATAAGAGCACGGGGGGGGGGATGGAGAGATCGAAAGAGATGGAATAAAAAAAGGGAGCAGATGCAGAAGCAGTATGAGGAGGAGATAAAGCCATCTTTTCTGCTCTTTGACAGGTTCTCGACAACACAGCCTATGGAGCCGCAGCGGATTGGTGGTCACTGGGTATAATTCTGAGCCACCTCATGATCGGGGAGCATCCATTTAAACAGAAGCTGTGTAAACCCAGGTTTGCTCAGGAGTTTCTGTACACCTATCTTGACTTACCCAAGTGGCTGCCTAGTGATGCTTCAGACCTTCTGACCCAGGTAACAATCGGCTGTTATATATGGTTTACTTAGGTTTCGTTCTATAACTATTTAATATGACAGTGGCCAATAGGGATGTGCGTTTCGGGTTTCGGAATTTCAGAATTTTCACGAAATTTCCCGATTCGTGCATTCGGATTCAGCCGATTTTCCGAAAATTTTCGTATCCGGAAACGGCAGATCCGAACAAATTTTCGTGCCGAAACGAAAACTTTTCGGAATTTTCCAATGGACTAGAAATGTGTAAAATCAAAATTCATTTTCGTTCCATTCGTGATTTCGGCTCTATTCCTGATTTCGGTTCTATTTCAGTAATGTCGGACATCGTATTTATATCGCTGATTCTGAAATAAAATTTTGTATCATTCCCATCTCAATGTATCCTTCATTGAAAACCAGAGAAATCTCAATGTATCCTTCTTGTAAAACCAGAGAAATCTCAATATATCCTTCCTGGGAAACCAGAGAAATCTCAATATATCCTTCTTGTAAAACCAGAGAAATCTCAATGTATCCTTCCCGGGAAACCAGAGAAATCTCAATGTATCCTTCTTGTAAAACATGAGAAATCTCAATGGCAGAATTATCGTATCGGCAGAATTATCGTATCGTATAATTATTGTATCCGAAAAACCATTAGTTTACGTCAAAACGAATAGACACTTTGAAACGAGGAGAACAGACGTTCCGAAAAACACGAAAATTTCCGAAATCACGAAAAAAAGTCGATACGAAAAACGAAACGAACCGAAACGAAAATTGGCCGAAACGAGTAAAAACGCTTTGTAATATTCCATTTATCGCTCTCCCTTTCTTACCAGCTTCTGGACGAGGACCCGGAAACACGCCTTGGGGTGAACGGCAACATTAGAGATCACCCCTTCTTTGCAGGCGTTAATTGGCAGGAAATAGAGAAACGCCAAGTCACATCACAATTCCTTCCATTGACAGTAAGTACAAACGGCAACAATAACTGTATAGTTTACATTTCCTAACCTGATTACTCCACTAGTAATCACTTGCATGGACGAGTTCCCATAGAGTCCAGAGTGACACACCCTTACCCTGACCATTTCTCCTGCAGTCCAGGTCTTAATGTGTATGGGAGACGTATGACTCTGTCCTCATGAAATCTTTACTTCTTGTTAAAGTCGCAGGGTGCAGTGACAGACTACACGGCGGAAGTTTTCTCATTCATAATGGATAACAGGTCCGTGTCTGAAAAACATCTCATCCAGAACCTATCCTTTGTCAACCCTGATTGGAAGATGTAAAAGCCCTAGGAGGACAGCCCTCGATGAAGGGACGACGCTGTCTCTAGGATGAGCATGGGAACAGGATTCTGAGCACACGCTCCTGCAGTATGTAGTAAGTGCACACTTACCCCAATCCATACTACTTCTTCCTCTGCCCACAGTTATAGGGTCTCCTGTCCCACTAAGAAATAAATTACATAATGTGACCAATGACTGTTATCTGACTGGTCACACTGCCCTAGATTCCGACCACGCCCACCAGGGAATGTCACAGAAGGCTGATTCAGCCGTCCCATTGCAGTGGCTCAATCTCTCCCAGAATCCTATTGCTGCATTCAGGCTGTGGGCCTTCAGGATCTTTGGGAACTAGGTCCCACCAAAGACTCTCAATGTCTTCCACCCCATTTTGTAATTATATTGAGAAAATATTGAATTTAAATTGCTCAACCCTTTCACATTTTGCTTCTTGGATGTATTTGTTTTGGTTTCCTACCATTGGTTATTGATTTTGTCCCCATGGACTCTCACTGAAAAGCTTTTCTGGGATCCAAGTAGATTTATGATGATATTGCAAAGAGTACAGGTTTAGAATTGATGCTTAATGCTAAAATATGTTCCTTCTTCACAGCATCATCTGTAATGTACCATGGAATGGAGCATCTTCTGCTGAATGCCATCAAGAGGAGCATGTTCCCTGCTCTGCAACACAATGAGCACCATCCTCCTGCAGATACAGAATATTAAGGGTCATAATATTTAATATGTGGGTTCAGCTTCTTGATCCAAGGAGAAATCTGACGCCATTCTGGGGTCAAGAAGGATTTTTTCCCAGTGTGTTGCGTATTGGCGAGCGCTTCAGACTGGGTTTTTGCCTTCTTTTGGATCAACAGCAGTAGGTGATGTGTGAGAGGCTGAACTCGATGGACGCATGTCTTTTTTCAGCCTATGTAACGATGTAAAACTCCTGCCAAATGACACTTTTAGGTGGTTTTGTGTCATGAAAGAATAAAGTCCTTGTGTTTTCCACCACACATTGTATCTTCTCTATCATTTATATATAATTGGTGACGTCCGTGGTTATGATTAAATAATATGATTATGCATGCGATTTTGTAGCAACCCACTGATGACATTTGTTTGTGTTGTAAATAATACATTCAGATTTATTGCCGGTTTATTTATAACAGGCTAGTGATTAGGGATGAGCTGTTCGGTTCGGACGGTTCGGAGTTCGACCCGAACTTAGCCTGTTCGATTAGATCGCGAACACCGAACATTTCCGGGTGTTCGCCGCATGTTCGACCACAATGCATCACAATGGACCACAATGCATTTTCCCACTGGCCTGAAGCTCGTAATTGGCTACAGCCTTGCACCTGACCACAGGTCTGGTGCAAGACAGGTTCAACAGTATGCCAATCACGGCTCAGAGTCCTGATTGGGCAAATTTTGCCCAATCACGGGCTCACAGAGCTAAGTCCCGCAGCACACTATAGAACGTTTCCACGCATAGCTACAGCACCCATTTTGAGAGGAGATTTCAGAGGAGATAGTTGTGTGTTGTTACTGCCGGTCTGCCACGCTACTGGGGGGGTCGGGGGGGTCTCATTTCTACCAAATATCAGGGAATGTAGGTGATCTTCGGTGTCTTGTCACTGTGCCAGCAAGTCTTTTTGGGGGTTAAAAATTTCTTTAAAACATTTGCGAAATGAGGTGATCTTCTGTGTCTTGTCACACAGCCAGCAAGTATTTTGGGGGTTAAAAATTTCTTTACAACATTTGTGAATTGAGGTGATCTGTGTCTTGTCACACAGCCTGCACTACGCAGTATTTTGGGGCTCACTAATTTCTACAAAACATTTGTGAATTGAGGTGATCTGTCTCTTGTCACACAGCCAGTACCACGCAGTATTTTCGGTGTCACTAATTTCTACAAAACATTTGTGAATTGAGGTGATCTGTGTCTTGTCACACAGCCACTGGTACCATGCAGTATTTTGGGGCTCACTAATTTCTTTAAAACATTTGTGAATTGAGGTGATCTGTGTCTTGTCACACAGCCACTGGTACCATGCAGTATTTTGGGGCTCACTAATTTCTTTAAAACATTTGTGAATTGAGGTGATCTGTCTCTTGTCACACAACCAGTACCACGCAGTATTTTGGGGCTCACTAATTTCTACAAAACATTTGTGAATTGAGTTGATCTGTCTCTTGTCACACAGCCAGTACCACGCAGTATTTTGGGGCTCACTAATTTCTAGAAAACATTTGTGAATTGAGGTGATCTGTCTCTTGTCACACAGCCAGTACCACGCAGTATTTTGGGTGTCACTAATTTCTACAAAACATTTGTGAATTGAGGTGATCTGTGTCTTGTCACACAGCCAGTACCACGCAGTATTTTGGGGCTCACTAATTTCTACAAAACATTTGTGAATTGAGGTGATCTGTGTCTTGTCACACAGCCAGTACCACGCAGTATTTTGGGGCTCACTAATTTCTACAAAACATTTGTGAATTGAGGTGATCTGTGTCTTGTCACAGAGCCAGTACCACGCAGTATTTTGGGGCTCACTAATTTCTTTAAAACATTTGTGAATTGAGTTGATCTGTCTCTTGTCACACAGCCAGTACCACGCAGTATTTTGGGGCTCACTAATTTCTAGAAAACATTTGTGAATTGAGGTGATCTGTCTCTTGTCACACAGCCAGTACCACGCAGTATTTTGGGTGTCACTAATTTCTACAAAACATTTGTGAATTGAGGTGATCTGTGTCTTGTCACACAGCCAGTACCACGCAGTATTTTGGGGCTCACTAATTTCTACAAAACATTTGTGAATTGAGGTGATCTGTGTCTTGTCACACAGCCAGTACCACGCAGTATTTTGGGGCTCACTAATTTCTACAAAACATTTGTGAATTGAGGTGATCTGTGTCTTGTCACAGAGCCAGTACCACGCAGTATTTTGGGTGTCACTAATTTCTACAAAACATTTGTGAATTGAGGTGATCTGTGTCTTGTCACACAGCCACTGGTACCACGCAGTATTTTGGGGCTCACTAATTTCTTTAAAACATTTGAGAATTGTTATAATCCGTGTGTTCTCACTGGCTGCCACCCATCAAGGGGAGTTCACTGATTTATAGGAGGTTTCATTGCCACCCATCAAGGGGTCTCACTGATTTATAGGAGGTGTCTGAGACTTGTAATCTGTGTCTTGTCACTGGCTGCCAGCTATCAGGGTGTCTCACTGAGTTATACCAGAGTTCTTTAAATCTTTATACCAGAGTTGAATCAGAGTTCTGTATATATTAATCTATATATCACTCACCATGTCTGAAAGAACAAAAAGGACAGGCAGACGCTCCCAGACACAGATAAGAGGGCAAGCAGCCCTGTGTCGGGAGGCTGTGCCTCTGGTCGTGGTGGATGTGGTGCATCCTCTGCAGGGGCACGCTTGTCCTTTATAACTGGTGCTGGCCATCTTAAGCAGCAGCAACATACAGAGGACTTGGTGGATTGGCTAACCAGGCCATCCTAATCCTCCGAGTCCTCTGCCAGCCAGGCTTCTAGTGCTTTACAGTCCACCTCAGCTGCCAAAGCATCTAATGCAGCCTCCATGTCCACAGCTACTCCTGCCGTAGCCTCGCTATCACACACGGAGGAGTCAGCTGAATTGTTTGACTACAATGAGAGTGACATGCTGCTTGAGGATGCGCATCAAGTACAGTGCTCTGATTCAATCTCTGAGGTTGAGGAAGGGAGTATAATCAACCTAGAGGAAGGGGGTGCCAGTGATGACACACAAATAACTGGCACTCATGTTGCCCCAGCAGCTGCAGCATACTGCCAAGTTGGCTCCAGTGACGAGGAGATAGGGGGTGATGATGACAATGATGATGAGGTCACTGACTCCACCTGGGTGCCTGATCGAACAGAGGAATTAAGTGAGGAAGAGGGGGAGGAGGAGGCACAGCAAACACGAGGCACATCATCCTCTGTGACCAACCGTAGCACTAGCCAGTCCAAGGCATCACATGTCAGAGCTGCTCCGGTGCACAGCGCTGTTGTCTCAAAGAACACATGCAGGAACTCTGTTGTCTGGGAGTTCTTTAAGAAATGTGCAGTAGAGCACAGCGTTGCTATTTGTAATCTATGTCAGATGAGGCTTAAGCGTGGGAAAGATACCGGACACTTGGGTACCACATGCTTGAGGCAACATATGAACAACTGCCACACATCCCGTTGGCGCAAAACTTTGCGTAGGTCCTCCTCCTCCTCATCTGTCTCTACCCCCACTGTATGTCATGACATGTCATTGCCTACCTCCACCGACAGGGATGATGCTACAGTAATGGATGTACCAGGTCCTACCTCACAATGTGACATCATCCCAGCAGCTGAAGATTTATGCAGTCAGATTACGTTGCCGCAGCTGCTGCAGCGAAAGAAAAAATATAGTCCCAACCATCCCCAAGCACAGTGTCTAAATGCCAGCTTAGCAAAATTACTTGCATTGCAGCTGCTGCCTTTCCAGCTGGTGGACTCTGCTCCCTTCCGTGAATTTGCTGAATGTGCTGTACCACAGTGGCAGGTTCCAAAACACCATTACTTTTCACGCAAGGCCATTCCAGCACTATACCAGCACGTGGAAGACAATGTTATCCAGTCATTGGGAAAGGCAGTCAGCAGCAAGGTGCATGTGACTTTAGACATGTGGTCCAGCAAGCATGGACAGGGTCGTTACATTTCCTTCACGGCACACTGGGTAACTCTGATTGCAGCTGGGAGGGATCCAAGATGGGGCTCTGTGCTGGAGCTTGTTCATCCACCACGCCTCCAGAAAGCTGCTTGTATGAGGTCTGTCTGCTCCACCACCACAACCTCTCCCTCTTCCTCCTCCTCCTCCTCCTCCTCCTCTGTCTCTGGCGAAATGGCAGTTAAACCAACGCCTGACAGGGTCGATGCAATGGCTCAAGCAAAAAGATGCCATACTGTGCTTGAGCTGGTTTGTTTAGGGGACAGGAGCCACACCGGGCCAGAAATTCTGTCAGCTCTGCAGGGGCAGGTGCAGAGATGGTTAACACCACGCCAGCTTCAGCTGGGAATGATCGTCTGCGATAATGGCAGCAACCTTCTCTCCACCCTACGCAAGGGTAAATTGTTGCATGTACCATGCCTAGCACACGTCCTAAATCTGGTGGTACAGCTTTTCTTAATCAAGTACCCAGGGCTGCCAGAGCTTCTCATCCAGGCCAGAAAAGTCTGCAGCCACTTCAGACGGTCATTCCCAGCAAGCATTCGCTTGGCAGAAATTCAAAGAGAATTCCACCTTCCCACAAACCGTCTGATCTGTGACATGCCCTCCAGGTGGAACTCGACATTAGCAATGCTGCAGCGTCTGCACAAGCAGCAGAGGGCCATCAACGAGTACCTGTGCGAGTATGGCACAAGGACAGGTTCAGGTTAACATGTTTCCCCCCCCCCGCAGTGGGTTATGATCAAGGATGCATGCACTGTACTGTCACCATTTGAGGAGGCAATGAGGATGGTGAGCAGGGACAGTGCATGCATCAGTGACACAATTCCTTTAGTGTTCCTGTGGGGAATTATAGATGTGGCTCTAGAGGCACTAGAGGCACTTCCCTAGCTCTCAAGGCCCCAGTCTTTCTGCAGACAGCATTCCAGCGGGTCCTACTCAGATCAGATAGGAGGAGGATGAGGAGGAGGAGGAGGCAGAATATTTAAGTAGTGGGGGCATTGAAGGTGGGGATTCCTCAAGGGAGGGTTTCGTGTGCCCAGAAACACAAGGGCTAGTGCGTGGCTGGGAGGAGGAAGTGCACGATATGGTCATCCTCATTGACCAGGAAGACTCGGAAGCTAATGCCACCTCCAACCTACGCAGCATGGGCTCCCTAATGATGCAAAGCCTGCTAAAGGACCCCAGGATTCGTGCTATCAAGGAGAGGGATCATTACTGGTTGGCAACCCTTCTTGATCCACGATACAAGGGTAAAGTTGCAGAGCTCATCCTGCCCTCACAGAGGGAGCCCAGGATGAAAAAACTTGAGGATGCTCTAAAGCGACACTTGTGTAACACCTTTCCAGGCATTGGTAGATTACCAAGTGCTGACACACGTGCTTCTGAGGCTGCGGATGATCAGAGGAATAGTGGTGAAGGCCAGGGCCGCTTGACTGATGCATTTTTAAAATTTTTTAGTCCTCGACTCCCAGGGACGTCAAATGTAGGCACCCATTGCCAGCGTCTTCACCATATGGTGCAGGACTACCTAGGGGCAAGGGCAGACCTGGATACCTTTTCAGCAGATGATCCACTGGCTTACTGGGTGTTGAGATTGGATCACTGGCCAGAACTTAGCCAATATGCTATGCAGCTACTAGGTTGCCCTTCATCTAGCATGCTTTCCGAAAGGACGTTCAGTAACGCTGCAGGTTTTGTCACAGACAAAAGAGTGCGTCTGTCCACCGACTCTGTAGACCGGCTGACATTTATAAAAATGAATCAGTCCTGGAGCAGGAGCTATCAATCCCCTGATGCTGAAGTAATGGAATAGATCGGGGATGTCCTCTTCTGCATTCACAAAACCTCCAGCACTGAACTCTTCCACAATACCACAAAAGGGTTACGGTGTGAAGGCACTTGCTACCATGAAAGGCACAATATTTGGCTGTACTGACGCCTGTGCCAGATTTATA